>JAAGAY010147582.1:21045-57483 GCA_011801015.1 Ardeotis arabs
CGCCCCGCGCCGGCCCTCGGCGTTACACAGACCGGCATCACGATGGCTCCTACCGAGGGGCCGCCCGCCAGCCCTCCCGGCGGCCCTCAGCCGGCGGCGGCCCAGCCCGGGCCCGCAGGCCGCTCTGCCCCGGCGGCCCCGCGGTTCTGCCTGCCGGCCCCGCGCTGAGCTGGGGCTGGGGGGGCGCGGGTCTCGGTGTCCGGTAGAGGCAGAGCCGAGGGTGCAGGTGGGCCCCGGTGGGGCAGAAGGCCTTGCTGCCTGCCCTGGGGCTGCACACCGGAACCCTGCGTTGAAGGGGGTGAGCCTGGGGCTGCCAGGTCGCAGAGCTCATGGAACCATCAGAAAATGGTCTGGGTGGGAAGGGACCTTCAAAGCCCACCCAGCCCAACCCCCCTGCAAGGAGCAGGGACATCTCCAACCGGATCAGGTTGCTCAGAGCCCCGGCCAACCTGGCCTGGAATGTTTCCAGGGATGGGGCATCCACTACCTCTCTGGGCAACCTGGGACAGTGCTCCACCACCCTCACTGTGAAATATTTCTCCCTTATATCCAGTCTGAATCTGCCTCCTTCTATTTTGAAACCATTACCCCTCGTCCTGTCACAACAGGCCCTGCTGAAGAGTTTCTCCCCATCTTTCCTGTAGCCCCTATGGTATTGGCTATGGAGAGACAAGTGTGAGGGCAGGCATGGCTCTTGGTCTGTGCCCCTTGCTTTGAGGCAGGGGGAAAGCCCCCAGCTTGCCTACAGCACATATATATTGTATATATTTATATCCATATGTATGCTTGTGCCAAACACCGGGCTGAGCTTTCCATCTTTAACACCAGAGCTGTTCCTACATGTACATCCCAGTAGGAGTTATCACAGCTGCCGTGGCAAAACCCTGCTCCGAGCTGAGCGCCGGAGGCTGACCTGCTCCCAAAGAGGCTCTGAGGTGCGAGAGGAGGAGGAGGAGAATGCACCGGCTGGGGGAACAGGGACACAGACTGAGTAGGACCCCCCATGTCACCGAGTCCCATCCTTTGCAAATCTGGATTTCAACCTCGCAGCCGCATCACGTAATCATTTCATGGGCTAATCAAGCACCATGGTATTTAGCTTTGTGGGCAGTCAGTGCAATGATAGTCACACGAGAATTAGCTCGGACGTGTTGGGACTTGTCTCTTGAAGTCAAAAAAGCTTCTTTGAAACTGCGAGATGAAAAATATTCTACATCTGCCTTTCCCTCTTTGGAGAACAATTATTTTCAGCGAGGCAGCTGAAATTCTGAGCAAAACTGACGTATGGTCTCTCAAGTGAGTGCTAAAGATACCCAAAGGTGGGGATACGCAGTAGAGGAATGCTGGAATTAGCAATAGTAGTTGCTACACATAAAATCATTAAGGCCTAAAAGGAGGTGTGATTTTCTAGGCGCAAAAAATACCACATACTCAACGCAGGAAATACGTTTGCAAAAGTTAGGTGGAAAAAAATTAAATGGATGCCAGATGTACAAGTCTCTTTGGTGTTCAGGACACTGGATTGGTTATTTAAGAACAGATTCTGCCTCTGGCAGCCGGAGAGCCCACGCAGGTCCAATATAGTCCATCGAGAAAGTAGCTGGGCACTGATTCTCCGTTTAAAATGGAGTCTGGGTTTTAAGCTTACTCCAGCACATTTAGAAATCCCACATGCAAGTACCTGAAACAGCGCTGCTGATTGCATAAGCCTTGCCCTCAAAACACAGGCTCTGTAGCCTAGCTCATTAGGATCGGCGTGTTGCTTTAGCTTAAACTCCAAGACTCTCGGGAATTGCATAGTGGCACGTGATTTTATTGGGTTTTTATTTATGGGCTCGTTGGAAACAGTGTGTGTCAGAAGCAGCTCCAAAATGTAGATTGTCCTGCTTCCAGAGAGACAGGGGACTGCTAACGTAAAGAGATTCGCATTTGATTTCCCCTTGTACTCTGAAAGCCTTCTACATCCTGTATGTTCTCTCCAACATAAATACGTAAGTTTTCCTGAACACCCAGCAAATAAAGAAGAAACTATTTACCCTTTAGGGAGCTGTATTTCCTCAAGCAATTTTTAACAAAACAATTACCTCTCCCCCCATAAATTAGCTTCCTGCACTGCTGATAGCGAGCTGTTTGCGTCCTTTTTCTTTTCTCTTCCTCGGCCGAGGGTTCGAACGCCGCTTTTCACTCTGCTGAGTTGCTGCTCTTGACAAGCCGTCAGATGACAGCACATGAAAGAGGCCATTTCATTTTCCAACAGTCGATGGTGCATTAAGACTTGGCCTCCTTGAACGTCTTAGAGATCCAAGGGCCGGCCGACGACTGCAATTTAATGCAAAGGCTCCTGTATTGACCGCTGTTTTGTCCTTGCTGGGTTCGGTTTCACTGCTCACTCAGAGGTGTGGTTTTCCGTGAGAGCTCACCTCGTGAGCCGAGCTTCAGCCCACCTTCCCCAACTGGGTCTCGGCCTGTGCCGGAAAGCGTACATAAATATCAGCAGCACCAGGCCCGTATTAATATCGCCGTTTCACGGTCATAAAAACGGAGGTAAATGAGTTGTGCAAAGCGTACAGTGCAAGACACAGCCCGACGCTGTACGCTGCCAGGCGTGTACTCTTGAACGCACGCCTGTTCCCACTCTGTATTTTCCACCCTAGACCACGTTGATTTTCTGGTCAAGCATGTTAAGGAATGTGCTTTTATGCAGCATCTTTCGTCTGGATGGGTCCCAGCCTTAAAAGGAATGTTAAGTGGTTTTACATAAGGCATTACGTAGGATTAGAGAATGCGATCTGTTTGCATTGTAGTCTTACGAGGAAGAACAGCCAAGGGTATTTTAGCAAGACATCGAGATTCATCTGGTAACGGTAGATGCAAAACTGTAGAAATTTTTAACTGAAAAATAGAATAAAGGTGGTTTTAAAGGCAGCGGAATGTGCCGCGCATGTGTTCACTCTCAAATAAGAAACTCTGAGCTGTGAAACAGCAGCACGAAGAAAAAAATACTTCAGGCCTCCTTTTCCTCAGACTGCTAAAACGCCTTTAATTTCACATCGTCTTAACAACCTCACACAGAAGGCATTCAGAACTATTCTGTGGGATTGCTTCATGTTTGTGGGGTGTTTCAATAGCAAAATAGGTCGGCGGCGCAGCAATGCTGAGGCTGAAGACTGGTGAATCAGCTCGAGGGCCTGCAGCTTTTCCCGCTCACCGATTCCTGCGATACGCTCTATTTTACATCAAACTTCATTGCTGCGCAGGCCACGTAGGCTCTCAAGAAATGCCGCAGCATCTTCCCTATGATTTGAAATGTAGCTTTTTTTTTTTTTCCTCAGTCTGTGGGTTGGGTTTTTCAGGCTGTTTTTCCTCCCTGATGAAACACACGCTGTTGCTACACCCCGTCTCCCCGCGGCCATGAGTGAAGGGCCTGCCACGGAGCTATTTCCAGGCTCTCTGCGGGCAGCGTCCTGCCACTGAGTCCAGTTCTGCCGGCGACAGGCAAGGTCCTGCACGTGAGTCAGGGCAATCCCAGGCACAAATCCAGGCTGGGCGGAGAATGGATGGAGAGCAGCCCTGAGGAGAAGGACTTGGGGGTGCTGGTGGAGGAGAAGCTCAACATGAGCCGGCAATGTGCGCTCGCAGCCCAGAAACCAACGGCATCCTGAGCTGCATCCCCAGCAGCGTCCCAGCAGTCAAGGGAGGGGATTCTGCCCCTCTGCTCCGCTCTGGTGAGACCCCACCTGCAGCACTGCGTCCAGCTCTGGAGCCCCCAACATCAGAAGGACGTGGAGCTGTTGGAGAGGGTCCAGAGGAGGCCACGCAGATGCTGAGAGGGTTGGAGCAGCTCTGCTGTGAGGCCAGGCTGAGAGAGCTGGGGCTGTTCAGCCTGGAGAAGAGGAGGCTCCGGGGAGACCTTAGAGCGGCCTCCCAGTGCCTAAAGGGGGCTGCAGGAAAGGTGGGGAGAGACTGTTCAGCAGGGCCTGTTGTGATAGGACGAGGGGTGATGGTTTTAAAATAGAAGGAGGTAGATTCGGACTGGGCATCAGAGAAAAATTTTTTACACTGAGGGTGGTGGAACCCTGGCCCAGGTTGCCCAGAGAGGTGGGGGATGCCCCATCCTTGGAAACATTCCAGGCCAGGTTGGCTGGGGCTCTGAGCAACCTGATCTGGTTGGAGATGTCCCTGCTCCGTGCAGGGGGGTTGGACTGGGTGGGCTTTAACGGTCCCTTCCAACCCAAACCATTCCGTGATTCTATGATTCTATGATGCTGAACCGACTAAAGCTTCTTGGCATCACCTCGGTAGCTCTCAGTGCTGGTAATGCTGCTTTACCTGCCTGCTGAGCTTTGCCAGCAAGACCCACAATAACAGGGATGGGGCAGTTTTGCAGGGTCCCTACTGGTCTCTTGGTGCTGGAATGGCCCTTTGGGACAGCTGGGATGGCAGTTGCTGTGAGCACATGATGGCAAGTACAAAAGATGCTTGGAAAAAATTAAAGAGCTTAGTAAAGGGGCTTTGAAAGGAGCATGCTATTTCTGTCGCAAGAGGAGAAAGATGGAGAGGTCTTGGAAAGACAGGTGCAAGGAACACAGCCCATGGAGCAGGTTTGGGCAAAAGAAGAAGGAGGAGATGGCATCCAGGCATCCAGGATGCTTCTTAGGTCCAGTGTAGGAATTTGCTTGCTCAAGAAAGCATCAGTCTCCCATAGACCAGGATCTCTCCAGGGGTTGTTGCTGAGATGCTCTGGGAAGAGAGAAAAGACACAAAGGGAGAACAAAGGCTTGTCAGGCTGTCAGGAGACTCCTATCCCTTGCAGGAGCAGGAGAATTAAATAAAACATAACTCAGACCCTCACGCCAGCGTTAACCGAGGCCCTTGTGCAAGGATTTGTTTTTCAGGGAAGGAAGAGGAGCGCTGGTGCCTATACATTATTTTTGTGTCACCCTGTTTACGTAGATGCATCTCAGGAGACTTTGCAGCTGATTGTGCTGTTTGCATTCAAAGGAAGGAAACCAGCTGGATGCCCTTCCCTCCCAACGTGCACGCGCGGGAGGGCAGAGGTGAAGCAGCCAGCTCCGCCGCCAGTAACCGCTCAGCATGAGGATGCAGGAAAATGTGAGCATTCAATTAAAAGCAGCATTAACACGGGGACTTCAGAGCACTGCCTGGAAACCTGGCTGCTCCCCGTTTCCAGGTGCACGAACCTGGCTGGAACATATTGTGAATATCTTGCTGAATCACGCAGGCAGGTGGATTCGGTTGTTTCTGCCAAGATGCAAGAGGAGCTGGAACCCTTTCCCTGGACGAGGTGTATCTTCAGGGGGAAATCCTAGAAACAAACTTGGCACGCACGGATTTTGGCTTGGACTTAACTAAAGCCACGTTGAAAAAAAAGAGACTGGCAAGGACGGATGTTTTGAATATCGCGTCCATCTTGCCTGTCAGTGCAGGGGAGAAGGAACAAATTAAAAACAATATTGGAAATAGATGGGAAGTTGGGCTTGGAAGAGATCTTACTGACCTCTAGAGAGAAATAAAAGGAAGGAAGAGAAATCTCAGAAGGTTGTGGTTAGTCCTGCAGGGCTGGTGTGTCTCAGTGTCTGTGACAGAAAGGAATAATCTGGGGCTGTGAGGCAGTGAGGCTCCAGATACAGCACCGAGGCACGCGCAGACAGATCTGCAGTGTTACCTGAACCCACGGCTGAGAGTGGGATATTTTATTCAAATCCAGCAAAACCTTGCAAGAGTCTTGAGGACGGTGTTTGGGGTGAGGAACTGACTGGAAACCAGCCTGATAATTCAGGTTAGAAAAGTTGTATTTGTTTATTGCTGGACTTCTGCAATTTCTTGTCGTTTTGGTGCTCGGCGCTGAGCAGACCCAGATGGTGCAAAGGCAGCACCTGAGGTGAAAACCAAGCCTGTGTCTGAACGCATGCTGAGGTTGGCTTGGTCGACGTTTTGGGCTGATGGCTCTTTAGCTACAGGGCTTTTTGTATTCTTAAGTAGTTCCTTCAGTTTACAGAGCATCTTCCAGAAGGAAGAGCCTTCATCCAGACTGATTAAACAAGTCATTTAGCTAAACGCTGAAATTCTGTCTCCTCTATGAGTGAAACACGATGGCTCTGTTACAGCCCTAGTGTGCAATCATGTTTACAGGAGAAGCAAAGATAATTCCGCTGGCTGCAAACCCCGTGTAAATGTAGGCGGTCATAACACTGTTCGGGGTGAGAAATAGGAACGGCAGGAATAGAAGGATTTCCTAAGCAACAAAAATCTGCTTCACTTAAAAAGATTTCAGTAAGAAAAATCCAAAGGTGTTAGGAAGGCTTCAGCGTTGAAGAAGAGTGGGGAAAAAGCTGATTCTGTTTTATCACTTTTTGATATTTGCTAGGAATCATGGCCTCTTGACCCAAGAATAACGGTGCAGAAATTAAACCGGCGATGACAAATCGCCGCCACAGAGTGTCCCTGCTTGGAAGAAGTCCTCTTGCAAAGCTTTCAAACACAGCAAAGATCTATATTCCTTTTACTTTCCCATGCAATTAAGCAGAAGCAGTGAAATAGTGAAGACCGAAAAGGCAGAAGTGATGATAATAACTGCGGGGAAGAAGCCGGCATATTGAAGAACCTTGTATAACCACCGTAGGAACAGAGCTGTCACCCAGGGTTACGACAGCGCCTTGTCCGTGTCACGGCAAAGAAAACTCCTGGGAATGGCACGGTTTCCCTCCACAGCAAGCCCCGGCGAGTACTTGGTGGCACCTGCGAAAGAGCAGAGGTTTTGCGGCGTCCCTCTCCCACCTCTTACATAAGTATTGCGCAAGGTTTCGGTTTGCGAAGGGCTGGGGATATGCAGAGCTGCTGTAAATGCTGCCTGGGTAAGTGGGCCAGTCGAATCGAGGTGAATTATGAAACTGCCCCCGCGAGCTGTGTGAGATCCAGGTTCTCTCCTAATTCTGGGGCCTTTTCAGCTCCCTATCTCCTGGCACATCGGCTTGGGGATCCCCAGCTGCGGTCTCTCTCTGCGGGGTGTTTTATCTTTTTGCTTTTCCCCCATTTAGCTTCATTTTTCCTCAAGAATCCTTCCATTACGTGCCGGTTCAGCTGCAAAATTAGCTCTTTGTGATCTGCCAACCTGGGCAGCAAGAACGTGAAGATACTTCCTAGGAAGGGCTGTTTGCAACAGGAAAAATAAAGGAGGGATGAATCGGTGGAACGGAGGGATGGACAAATGCTGAGTCACCCCCTGGAAACAAAATCGTCTGCAAAACCCCCTGACTTGGGATCACAGGAAATAATGCAGGAAAAAGCCTTAGGAGTTCACACAGACGATTCCCTCGGCACAGCATAGGATCAAACCTCTCTGCTCCTCTTTCATTTTGATACTGTGTGCCATAATGGGAAGAGAAAGGGAAAAAAATGCCAGTCAACGGTGCAGGACAAGCTTGACCTAAGCAGCAACTCTCAAAGGGAATGAGGAAAACAGGACCTGAGCCCATCTCAGTTTCATTAGCCTTTCAAATTAACCAATCTCCTTTTCCAGCCTCCTTTTTTTTTTTTTCCCATCTCCGTTTCCCAGCTGCTTTTCTTTTAATCTCCTCTTTCAACCTATTTGAACCCCTCTGACAGTCTCCAGTGTAAGAAATCCCCGCTCACAACACCGGTTCCTTCTGTTGCGCTTCGAAGAAGCGACACGCACGTGCAACTTCAGGGATTATTTATAAAAAAAATCGTAAGGGAGCTCCTGCCAAGGCCGTGAGCGGCTGAGCTCCTCGCAGCCGTGGTCGCCGGCAGCCGTGGGCAGGAGGATTCAGCTGCCTGCCACGTGAGCTGGCACTTCAAGCGAGCCGAAATTATATGTTTCGCTCCGATGCTGTAAACACAGGGAGGAAGCCAACGGGAGACAGTCACCCAGTATTGGAGAAGGCATGTACAAATTAAGTATCAGCCTATCAATGGGAGCGCAACAACACACGGCTTTGGCACGGATGAGCCGCCTGGAACGGAAAATGGGTTCACTTTTGAATGATTTTCCCGCTTTCAAAAATGAGAGAGTGGATCCTGCTCGTTCCTGAGCATCCAACAAAGCTGGATGGTCATCAGCTTTCCTCGACCTCAGAAATGAGCAGCACTCTCCCAAAATCTCCTCTTGCAGACACAGTCTGGGGGGTAGTTCCCTCCTCATCCTTCCAGATTTCGGCCCTCTGGTGACTGCCGCATTTTCAGTTTGGAGATCACGCCTCGAGCGCTGTGCTGTGCCTCTTCCAAAGAGCAGCACAGGGCTGTGGCTTCAGACAAATTGACCGGCAGCTCGTTGGCGTCAAAAGTACGGACAAGCGTTAGCTCGGCATGCTGAGGACGAGCGCGCTTACCGGCACGGCAGTGTGCGGGTGGGAGCGGGCGAGCTCTCTGCGGCCGGCATTGCAAAGGGCTTCAACGCTTTTCCTGGGTTTGCACAACAAACACAGGCCTAGGATGCTGCAGCTGGCAAGAGAGCGCGGGAAGGCAAAGAAAAAGACAGCAGAACGTGCTCCCGGCGTCCCTCCGGGTGGGATATTTCGGCTGAGGGCACAAGGAGCACCTCGGGGCAGCCGGGGCACGCGGCCAGCATCGCTGCTCCCCTGCTGAAGTTTTGCGCCTGGGCGTTCCCGTGCGCTCGGGCCGAGTCGCGGTCTCACGTGGCAAAGCGCGGGATCAATCTCAAATACGGGGGGCACGCGCTTGCTGTTGGAGGGGAATCGGGAGGGAAGATGCGTGTCATCTGAAGCTGGATCATCCCTGGGGGTGCCCAAGCCCGGGGTCCTGGAGCCTCATCTTTTGTGCTAGGTCTGCGCGTGTTCGTCACCCGTGTATCTCTCCGGGTGTTCGTGTGTGTGTCCCACCTGGGAAGGGGTCTGTGCGTGTGGACCGTGGCTGAGTGGGCAGCTCTGTGCCCAGTGCCTCCCCACGGGTGGGTCCCCGTGGGGCTGCCCAGTGCCCCAAAGGGGGATCCCTCCAGGGTGTGGGTGCCCATGAGTGTCCTTAGTGCCCCCCCAGGCACGGATGCCCCCCCCGTGTGGGTACCCCCCCACGAGCCCAGTGCCCCAGCAGCAGTGACCTGGGTGTGGGTGCATCCAGGGTCCCACAGCCGTGCCCCCGACCCCCGTGGGTGGGGTTACCGGGTGCGAGTGCACCCCTGGGTGTGGCCGCCCCAGGAAACGGGTGCCCCCGGATCTGTCCCACGGGTGTCAGCGCCCGATGCCCCACGCGTGAGTGCCCCCCGGGTGTGGATGCCCGTGGGCGGGCGCGGCGTGGGCGGGTGCCCCAAGGGCCGCCGTGCCGTGCCGTGCCGTGCCGTGCCACGCCGTAACGGCGGGCGGGGATGCTGCTGCCGCTGCCGCCGGCTCCCCCGCCCGCCCCGCTCCACCGCGGCAGCCGCGCCAGACGCAGCGCGGCTCGGAGAGCGCACGGAGCCTCCCGCAACCACCGCGGCCCCGGGCAGCCCCGCTCCCCGCCATGGCCCGGAACCGCCGGGAGAGGAGCAGCTGGGGTAGGCGGCGGCGGAGATTGGGGAGGTGTGGGGGGGAACGGGAACCGAGCCCGGGCGGGGCGGCCGCGAACAATGCCGGGCCTGCGGCGGCCCGCGGCCCGCTCCACGCTCCGCACCGGGGCGGGGGGCGCGTCCGGCCCCGCCTGGGCCTGGGCCGCCGGGGCGGGGCGGGAGCGGGGCCTTGCGGGGGGCTCGGCCGGGCCGGGAGGGGGGTGAGGGGCCTGCGGGGGCGGAGGGCCGGCCTCTTCCCGCTCTCTCCGTGGGGGCCACGCCGGCATCTTTTACATCGCCCCCCACGTCCCAGCCCTTCTTGGGGGTCTGGAGCCGGTGGCGGGGGGTGTCCGGCTGCCCCTCCCCGCCTGCCGGTGCGGGGAGGGGGGGGGGCCGTTGTCCCGGGGGCCCCGCTGAGGTGCGGGGCGGGCGAGGCGCCACCGCCCTCAGCCCCACACGGGGCTGGCCGCCCCCGACAGCCCCCTCCGTGGGCAGCCGCCGCCGGCCCCTCGCCCCCGCACCTTGTCCCCGCAGCACTTGTCCTCCGTGTCCCGCAGCGGGCGGGGGATGGCACCTCGGCCACCGCCCCGCCTCAGGCGGGGAGCAGGGGTCCCGCTCACCCCACCTTCTCCCCACCCTCCCAACCCGCAGAGGGTTTCCCACCTTTTTGAAGGCTGCAGGGCTCTGTTGGTGTGTCACACCCTCCAGAGAGGGGCCATTTTAAATCCATCCCTTTACAAACCCCACCTGAACCCAGGGGAGCTGGTAGCAGCATTGCCGGCGAGTGGAGTCGCGGGGAGGAGGAAGTTCTGCGACATCTTCCCGCAAGGCCTGGCTTCGCCCGCATCCACCGCCGGCTGCTTCCCCACGAGAGCCGTCGCTGGGCCCACAGGTGGGCAAGCGAAGGGGCTCCTGGGGCCCGCGTCCAGCCGGGGCTGCGGACGGGCCTTCTGCGTCCAGCGCCGGATCGCTTTACCGGCTTCCACCAACACGCTGCCTGCACTGTAGAAAATCAGGTTTCATACAGCCGTTTGCTGTTATTTGGGAGAAAATTTGTCATTTTCCCCGAGTTGTATTCCCTGTGAACTCACTCATCCGTGCTCACGGTGTCCTGTCTCCTCTGGCAGAGCAGGTGAGCTGAGCAGTGATGTTTAGATACACAAATTATGTTCTCATTTGTTTAGGTGAGTGTAGTATTTCTCATGGTAATGATTAACAGTTCCAGGGACACGTTTGCGGAAGCGTTCGGATAACGGAGTGTGTGATTGGAGTAGACGGAGTCTTTTTGCAAGACAGCGAGGAGAAAATGAGCAGCGCTCATTTGCTCAGTGCCTTTTTTTAGCCGTGACTCTTGACGAAGGTCGTTAGACCCTTGGGTAAACTGGAGGGGAAACTTCCCAGTGAATACGCTGACGTTCTCAGCTTTGTCTCACAGAGCTGTCAGTCCCGTCTCTGCACGTGTTGAATGTTGCACACACGTACGCGTGCTGGTGCTTTCCTGTCAGATCTTGATAGCACGAGAGGAAAATGCAAATGATGCCGAAACGGATATAGATGGAGAAAATATCATCTTGGAAAGTATAGCCTTTGTTCAGAGAGCCAGATAGGCACAGCCCTCAGCCTGAACACGCTGCTAGGCTGTACTCGAGTGAAATGTGATGTGTCATTGATTTGCTGAACTCTTCCTTAGATTCTCTGTGAGTTTTGCAAGAATCTGGAACCGTCCCCAGATCCAAGTGGATCTCTGTGGGATCAGCCGCCTTCTGCTGCCACCCATCCGCGGGTCAAAATCCCACCCTGCCTTCCACAGAGGTTTACCTATTCCTAGAATGATTTCCCGGCGCTTTGCCAGGCTGGTTGGCATTGCAGGTAATAAATTAGAGAGCCTGTATTTTTTTTTACTAGGAAAAAAAGCCCCCTTTAGTGAAAGTGTGCATTTATACAACAGAACCTCCTTGCCCTGAAAGATGTGTTTGCATCCAGTGACTGCAGCATTGTCTGCTGACATCAGTCCGTGGGGTGAGTCTTCCACTGCTACGTTTTTCAGCTTAGCTGGCGAAGGAGGAGTCTCAGGCCTTTGCTCAAACGAAGGCACAAAGTCCTCGCCGTGTTCTAAAAACGGGCTTATGGGTCATTAAAAATATTACGCTATTTTGAAACGGATCAAACTTTGTCCTAGTTACTCTCTGGTTAGTCAGGCCTGAGCACAGGCAGCTCCTTAGTGCAACCCTTCTCCTTTGTTTCATAAAAACAATCTGCTTTTTTAAAGATCGCAAAGCCAATTAGGGTGGGCGAGTGTGTGGCACCCAGAAGAAATTGCCTCCGGTCGGCTGTCAAAGCTGGGTTACTGTCGCATCCGTCCATCCCTGGCAGCTCGTGTAGGGGCACGTAACGCGTGGAGCGTAGGATTTAGCCCTGGGCAGAAGGTCAGCGTGAGGCTACGCATCGTTTAAGGCTCTCTTACTGAACGTGCTAAGTGGTGCATAGAGCTCACAGCCGCCGCTGGATGAATGGCTGAGCGAGCTGGAGAGGAAAAAGTCACGTATAATTTTTCAGGAAGAGCAAGGGACCTGGTTTTTCCTAAACCAAGGATTTTTTAGTCTAAATCCTGATTGGCACAGTAAAGCCCAGCTGGCTTGATGAAGGCTTGTAGCAGGTTACACCGCTGTTTTCCTGAAATTCTTTTTTTTTTTTTAGCCAGTAGAGCTAACTTCCTTTGTGTTTGTTGTTTGGTTTCTGACCTTTTATGGTGGATTTTCAGCTTCCACTTCCTGACATTTCTTTGTGACTCTGAATGCTGGGAACCTCCTGAAAAGTGAAAGCGGAGATGTTTCAGACAGGCGGGCCTTTACACAAAAAGCCACTAAATACGAGAAGATTCGCCACCGAATTGCTAGCTTGTAAACGAGAAAAGAAAGTGAAATGTTGGGACTTCAAATAAGAGACAACTTTTTGCAAACTAGAGACCCAGATCGTGATGGCTGGTCTTTGTGCCTCTGGTTTTGAGGCAGCAGTATTGCACAAAGAATTTGAATAGCTGGTCTGATCCATTGCAAGATGAGGAGGAGCAAGAGGGGGGTTCTTCCCCTCCTTTTTGGGGGAAGAACCGGGGTGCCCTGAGCCTTCCTGACGGCGATGACGTGGTGCCCTCATCGTGCTTCGTGTTGTGTCAGTGCCGTGAGAGGCTTCGGCATTGGCTGCCTGCCTGGTTAAGAGCAACGTGTGAAGTTGGTTGTATCTTGCTGCGTTTTCTCTGCTGAGCCTAGAAACGGCACGTATAAATATTATTTAGGGCCTAGGTGATGCTCATAGGCAGCGGGCCTCTTATTAACTCCCCTGCACCGTTGACTGGAACCTTCTCCAGCAGAGGAGAGCGGCTGGAGCAGGCGTCATCGTGCTCTGGGAGGCGTGAGATGTCCCGTGGATCATCTCTGAAAGTCACTTCAGTGTAGAGAGACCCCGGCTCCTTTGGTCCTGCCGGAAACGCTCACGTTTGCAGTTATCAGTTGAAGGAAGGTTGAGTGTTACAACAGTAAAGTAACTGAACACAAAATTCCCAAAATGGGGGAGAGGCCCCAGAGAAGGCACTGAACTCTGCCAAGCCAGTGAAATGTATTTGAAGCGCTCTACATACATAAACATTACATAATCACCTTCCATGCTATATATTAGGATTTCGTGGCACATTTACCGAACTTTATTTTCAGGCAATTGTAACAAGAAAAGGATAAAAACCAACTTAATGTCAGAAATGACTAAAGCAAATACTGGTGGTGGAGGGAGGCCGGTTGCTGACAGACTGGATGAAGGGACACGCAGAAAATTCATGCTGAGGGCGAAGCGAGAGTTTTGGAGATGTGCTCATGCCAGATGCGTTTCAGTCATCATGTCACACCTGAGTCTGGCTAGACTTAAATGTGGGTGAGTGAGCAGGCCCAGGATTTGTACCTGGCACGTAGATAATGGCCTTTTGGTGGTGCTCTCCGGTCTTTTGACAAACACAGGTGGGATAAGGTTCCCTCTGAGAGTTGCCCCCTTGCCTTTGAATCAGCCCATCCTGGCACATGAACTGGCATGGACATAGCCACTTAACAGTCTAATGTGACCTCAAACTTCCTGAAAAACTTGTAGAAAAACCTCTGTCTGATCTCCTTTCCTCCCAAGGTAGTTGTGTGCCCGTTTCTGTGAAGCGTGGCTGAACTCAGCCTGGGAGTTTCACAGCGGTGGGCATGGCTGCTGTTTCAGAGCCAGCTAAGGCACCAGAGCTTCATGGAAGTGGTAGTAGGTGACATCTTTAAAAAGTTTCACGTTGGACTTTGGCCTTTCAGATGTGTCTGTTGTAACAGACAGGTTTGGTGGCCAGTAATCCTCCGACCTCTTGTTTCTGTCAGCAGTCTTTTATGCAGGAATGTCCTGAACCGCTGGCATTATCAGCACAGTCCTTCATCTCCTTGTTTCATCTGCCAAAGGGAAAAGGGGCTGAGCTGGCCACGCTCTAACCGAAGCTGCCGTGCTGCCAGCTGGATGACTCAGGGCTGGCGGGAAGAAGGTGGACTCTGCATCTTAGCACCTCTCCAAAAAAAGCAAAGGATGAGTGCTAAGCTGGCAGCGTTAGCCATCCTACCGGGCTCCCTGCTGGAAGCGTCCTGGGGTGCAGAGGAGTGGGGTGATGGCCAGGAGCACGTGGGAGTGCAGACTGCATTGGGCAGAGGTGCTAAAACACTGCTGTGCAGCTGGGGTGTAAGAGTTCCCCCTGACTTTGGAGAGGACAGCTTGGGATCTCAAAGCGAGACCCCAAATGGCTACCAAGGGTGGCCTTTTACCTGCCGTTCTTGATTGTTGAAGGACAGGGATAATTTTTGACATGACAGTTTTCTCCGCCAGTTTCTGAGCAGTGCCCTGCAGCTCCCTGGGTGGAGGTGTTCATCGCGGGCCGTGTCGCTGACCCATCATTTCCACAGAAATCCAGAGCCCGCTTTGCACCTTGGTTGGTGACGGAGCTGTGATTGCGTCTGTATATCCCGTCAGGGGAGGTGCGGGTGGTTTCCCAGCCGGGCACGAGAAGGTCTGGCTCTGCCTTCCCATTCTCTGCCGCGTGTCCCAGACCGTCCGCCCCAGGCATAAGGAGGCACTGAGCCAGGCTGGGGCCCGAGGGAGGTACACGTGTACGTGCGTGGCGTCAGAGGGGCTCGGTGGCTCTGGTCAGTGGGTGCTGCTGATGGCTAGCGCCAGGCGTTTCCCTTCCCCGGGTCCTGGGGTCCTCTGACCCTTGGAGAGCACGGCGCAGGCAAGATTATGGAGCAGTGACGGGTGTAAGAGAGGGCTTTACCCAGCCAGGCTTCCCTGCTTCGTCCTCTTGAAGACACTGTCTCCCAGGAGCAGCTCAGTCTAGACACCTTATGGCAGCCCTGCGCTGAGGGAATTTGCTAACTCATAGCTGGCCAGGCCAGGCTCCCGCGGCAGTCTCGGTGCTTCGGGATGCAGTGGTGCTCTGCTGTGCATCTTTGTGCGGGATCGATACAGCGTATTCCTCTACAACATCCCCTCTGCCCTGCCTGCCCAGTATGTATGCTTTGCTTTGACGTTTTATTTCTCATTTTTCCCTCGTTAGCTGGATAAGACGCAGAGCTCTGCGCAAGCCTGTCTCGGGGAGAAGGAGAGGATGTCTGGTGCATGCTCAAAGCGCTGCTGCCTTTCCCAGCCTCCTCAGAGCCTTGCTGCCCATCGCTGGGCCGCTTGTCGTGCGGCAAAGGTAGTTCAGCATGAAAGCAGCGAGCAGAACTCGTGTCACAGCAGCGGCCGCGCTGAATGCGATAAGCACCAGGGAGACTGCAGCTTGGAGAGAGATGTCTGTCTTTGCCAGTGCTGTTTGCCGAGAGCAGATAAGCTTTCTGGAAGCTGAAGCTCTCTGGAGAATGTGCAGAGGGATCAAGCCTGACTGTAAGGTCTGTTCAGTGCTTGGCTCCCGGTACCCTTAGTGGCACTGCGATATGTTTGTAATGTAAACAGCTGGGGTGAACACGGCTTCAAAAAGGATCCGCGCTCCTATCGCTGCTGATGGAATTCATCCCTAGAGGGCTGCTGGTAAGCAACCTAGCCCGTTTGATACAGGGATGCTCCCTTCCAGGGAAGTAACAGCAAGTTAAAGCTGCCCATCAACCCTCTATTTTCTCTCCTTAGTAGTTTCTGGTTTCCCATGCAATCAAATACCCTCAGAATAGCAGCGTGACATCTGTGTATTTTAGGGGAGGGGGATCAGGGCCCAGGCTGCAGCCTCTGCTTTTCACGGGCAGCGCTTGGGTAGGTGAATCTCCTGGGATCGAAGAGAGCATGAGAGCAGGGCTGGCAAATTGGCTTTCTTACAGTCTGGTTAGGCAGCCCGTGTTTGCACAGACGATCGGGTCACGGCTGCGTTTCGTTCTCTGGAATGAAATGTATTTATTGTGCAAACTCATTGAAGGAAAAAAACCTGACTTTATTAGTTGGTCTCTGGAAAGCAGTCAGCATTTCTGTGACCTGTTCTCCCGTCGTTGAGAACAGGCTTAAGCAAGCACTCACCAAAGGTACGTTGCATAATGAGTGACGTGTAATTTATCTGATTTATTCATCTGTAGGAGTTTAAATACATTAGACATCACCTGTCAGACTGTACACAGGCACAGCGTGAAATATACTGTTTAAATTTAATTTTAACCCAGCATAAGTCCGAGAGCAGATGAAGAATGCTTTATTTTTTCCTTAGACTCTAATAAAAGGGAGCTGTATGTCCTGTGTTTTGGGGCTGTCGGCGTGAATTGGGCCGTTTCCTTGCTGCTGTCTGACGGCCCAGTCCGTATGAATGCGTTTCGTTCCCATGAATTCTGCTCTCCTTCACCTTTCCGCTTTGAATCACCATATGGAAAAGAGACGTGGGTTCCGCCCCGCTCTAGAGTCATGGAAACGAGCTGTTATGAAATGGGGAAAAGGAACTGTATCCTGGCAATTTCTGAATGAGCAGCTTGAGAATTGACGTAATTGCAAGGCGCCGGGAGAGAGCCGACTGAAAGGAGGAGTCAAGTTAGAAAAAGAGTGAAAACAAGAGTGTGTTTAGGAAAGCTTAGCTCTGCTTCCTTTCCTTTTTGGCCAGGTGATGTTTTGCCATTGTGAGGTACGCCTTCCTTCAAAGCAGATAACTAATTTATGCCGGAAAGACCAGTTAAATTAATTGATTTCCAGTAATGTGCAGCCATCTTATAAAATAATCTCTGGCTCTCCAGTGTGGCAGATAATCTAACAAACAGAACGTGGACGTTTCATCACATGGAAATAAATATGAAAGATAGTTTTGTCTGGAGAGGGCGTACATGAAAGAAGCAGAGGTAACAGGGCTGCGATTAGTTCAGAGACCTGCTTAATTTAACGCCTTTTCTCCTGGTATCTCCAATGAACTGGGAAATCAACATATTCTGCCCGTAATACTTTGTATTTTGCCCCCGTGTGCTGGACACAGCCTGGCTTTCCTGGTCTGGGGAGGTGGCACGGCTATTTCGCCTCATGGCTCGGGCAGAGTCAGAAATGTTTAGCTTTCATTCAATTTACATATTTTTTTTCCTGCCTCTGCCATGAGTCACATCCTATACAAGGATCTCCCCGCTGTCCTTTCTGTGCAGCTGTAAAAAGAAAAAAAAAATTGGACTTAGTCAGCTGAGCGGGGCGTTGGGAAGCACCACGGGAGAGGAGGTATTTCCTATTGCAGACTTTATATGGCACTTGCAGCATGGCAGTGCTTAAAAAAGAGCACGCGAGCCCGTGGCCCTTTGGCACCTGTCCACGCTTACGCGTTGGGAACATCTTAGTGCTGGAAACGGCGTTTGGAGCGTGCAGCAAGAGGGCTGACTGCTCTCAGAGGCCTTCGTTTTTCAAGTCATTTGGTGACGTGTGCCCCGGATCCCATGTCCGTGTGTTTGAAATGGAAAGGTTGTTTTTTTTTTTTTTTTCCAGGAGGCCCCTAAGTGGTGACATGGGGCAGGGGCTGGTGTTTGAAGGGAGTTTGGTGCTGCAGGTCCCTGGCTGCTGCAGTTTGGTGGAGAATCTAGCTTTTCGCAGAGTTTGGGACTTTTGTTTTGCTAAAAAAAAACCCCCTCCAAGCATCGGGAAGAAAAGATCTTTGTCTTTCAACTGTGAGCAAAGAAAGCTCGTAGTATATGTCCGACAGCCGCCAGAAATCCCCTAGCAACCAGGCTTAATGATCCCGATATTTCGTTGCAGGATCCTAGGAAATCAGAGACTCGTACAAAAGCATCGCTGTTATTTAAAATATGTTGCTGCTGGAGGCTTCTTTATAAAGGGGCCCGGAATGGGCAAACCCTATTCCTCTTGGTATTTATAGCTTGCCTTTTAGCGTGTGCACACACAGCCCTTGTGCTTCGAAACAGCTGGGGCTGGCTGAAAACTGGGTCCCCGAGCTCAGGGGCTGAAACAGAAACCGAGGAGTTTTAACTTCAGGCTAACGCGTTTGGAAATTTGCAGCCTGAGCCAAGGAAGCGGGAACTTTTTGTAGAAATGGGGGGGAACTTTCCATCACACGCTCCCTTCCCGGCTGCCCAGGAGATGTTACGTGACTGTAGGTGAGCTGACTGGCATGATTAATCACCTTCGGCATCCCTTTCCTGTGCTGGGAAGTTTGGAGACAGTGAAAGGAAAATTACTGGAGCTGGCCTGCTCTCTGCAAACCCCAGGGCTGCAGTGTCAGGATGGCAGGTCTTAAAATGCATCTGTCTCTCGTATTGCGGCAGCTACGCGAGGCAGCCCAAACGGACCGCGAGGCCGTTAAAAGCTGTAATTATCCCAGCTGCGGTGGCCTGGAGGATCCATATCTGCCTGGAGCCCTGCCATTGCGGAGCGTGGACGCAGCGACGGAGCGCTGGGTCCCCGCCTGTCCCCTCCAAAGGCTTCTGCTGCAGTGTGGTGCTTGTCGCTTCTCCCCGTCCCGCTGGGGAGGTGAGACCAGGCCGTATGGATGCCACGCAGCCTGGGCAGGACTTGCCTCTGTGCCGGGGAGCAGCTCCGCAGGGAACCTTGGCATTTCGAAGCGGGAAAGCGAGCAGTGCCTGTGCTTTGCGTATGCTTTCCGCTTGGGAGTGAAGAAGCGGCTTTTATCAGGATGGGCATGTTCTTCGTGGCCTGGTTCCTGCTGGGGGTGTCTCGGGGGAGGCCGTCGGTGGGGTTGATGGCAGAAGCAGCAGATTACGCTTTGAGCATCAGGCTGCAGATGGAGCAGGACTCTGCTGTTGCTACAGAAACAGCAGCCACACAGGATGCATAAAGGCAGCGTCCTTTGATAGACACAAGGTGCTTAGACGCCTCAGCTTGAGTGCTGCATCCACTTTTGAGACGGTCTTCGGGAAGGACCTGGTGGGGAGTATCCAGAGGAGAGCAGTCAGATGCCCAGATGATGTTGGGGGCTTGGGCTTCTCTTGTCCAGAAAGCTAAGGGAGGTGTTACGGCCTGCATGAAGGCTACTGGAGGTGTTACAGCCGTCTTTGTGTATGTAGGAAGTTTTTGCAGGCAAGAAGAGAGTGATTTGTTCTCCGTGTCAACTCTTGTAGTGTTTTGCGAAGGGAGATTCCAGCAGGGAACTCTCTGCCAGCAGGGAGCACGCGGACAGATGGCCCTGAAGCAGCACAGAGTCTCCATCAAGGTGTCTGAGGACAGGCTTGACAGACATCTGCTCTGAACGATGCTGGTTTGGGGTGGATATTTGGGCTAGCTGGGCTGTTACCACCCTCTGCAGCCCTGCTCTCTGTGATTCTGCACTTTGCAGAAGAAGAAACCTAAAAGCTCTTGTTTTACTTGTTTATGCAGGTAGTTTTGGGGAGAAGACTTACGAGTGGAGCTCAGAGGAGGAGGAGTCCGTGAGGAAGGCAGGACCAGTGCAAGTCCTCATTGTCAAGGATGACCATTCCTTTGAACTGGATGAAGCTGCGCTGAACCGCATCCTCCTCTCAGAGGCTGTCAGAGATAAAGAGGTGGTGGCCGTGTCTGTTGCTGGAGCTTTTAGAAAAGGGAAATCATTCCTGATGGACTTCATGCTGCGGTACATGTACAATAAGGTACGGCTTCAGCTCAGGTGGCTCTTCCCAGGGGTGCGGTGGTGCTGCTCATTGCTCCTGCGTACTGCTCAGAGATGAACTGGGTGGGACACTGGCTTGGTGCTCTAGGAATGCTCAAGCCTCTCGCTAGCATGGGCTTCACGAAATAAAATAGAGCAGATCCTTCCACAGCCCCGTGCACCAGCGGGTCTCTGGTGGGACTCTTGACTTTGGAGCAGAAATGGTCACATTGGCTGCCTGGTAGGAAACCTCTCTTATAGGGGCTGCTCCTCTCTAGCGCAGGACAGAGGAAAAGTGTAAAAACAAAGTGAGATGAGAACTCCAGCAGCTTCTTCTGTTCCTACCCGCAGGAAGCAGTGGACTGGGTTGGGGATTACAACGAGCCTCTGACTGGTTTCTCCTGGAGGGGAGGGTCTGAGCGGGAGACGACCGGCATTCAGATATGGAGCGAGGTTTTCCTGGTGGACAAGCCCGATGGTAAAAAGGTGTGTGCTTCTCTGCTGCTTAGCTGTCTGTTGCTGGGCAGCTCGTTTTTCTCTTCCAGCTTTTGTAAGACTCTCCTGCCTTGTTGTAGGTGGCTCCAATGCCTGTGCAAGTTTGAAGAAGGTCTTCTATACCAGATTCCTAATTTAGCACGACTGGGTTTAGTGCACTGAGTTGGTATGATGTCTAGGTGTGCCTCTAACTCTGGACATCTCAGAGTTCATGTCTCTGCTGTTCCCAGGGATCTTGAATCTGAGGTCCTTGCAAACTACTCCCTTTTCCTAGAGCAGTAGCTGTGAAATGAAGCATCTTCATTCAGGGTGGTCAGTAACAATGCGAACTAGATTTTGGGGCATGCTGCAAATTCAACTGAAAGGCAGGAGTACTTGCATTCATCCACTCCTTGACAAAGAGCCCAACACCAAAGCGACACTGAATTATTCATGGTGTGTTTTCTGATAACGGCTGAATGTGTTTTGGGTTAAGGAGGTGCAAAACGGTGCTGTGCTTGGCTTCTGTGACATGAAGCTACTGCAGACTCAGGAAGAGACCCATCCGCACCGACAGCGAGCGTTTGAGGAGCAAAGCAGGTTCCTCCTCTGTGTTGTGCAGCATTCATTTTGCTGCCTGCTGGAGTCATCGCGCTGTCAGGAGTGACTGGGGATGCTCTTTTCCTTCGTCCTCCACCAATTATAAGCCTGAGGCAGGAGCAGTGAGATTCCAGCACAGTAACGCAGCCGACATCAACCACTCCCCGCTCCTTTGGCATCTGGGAGTGATTTTGCTTGGATGCAGATGCTGAACGGGTGCATCCAAGCTGACGTGGAGCTTTCTCCCTCTCAGGTTGCGGTGTTGCTGATGGACACGCAGGGGACCTTTGACAGCCAGTCCACCCTGCGGGATTCGGCCACTGTCTTTGCCCTTAGCACAATGATCAGCTCGATACAGGTAAGAATCACTTCCTAAAAGGTGGTGGCAAAAACCCGGTAGCTTGGCGCCAGCCTAACGCGGCAGGGCCTTTGGTGGGAGAGACAAAGGCCAGCGTGTTGGCTGCAGTGAGTGCAAGATTCACCCGTGACTCCGTCATCACGGGGAACAGTCTCATCTCCTCATCTCACCCCACGAGCACGGCCAGCAGAGGATGCACCCCTTTGCTTCCAGCTGCCAAAGAGGAAAGGACCTTGGTCTGGGAAACTGGGTGTGCTTTTGTCTCAGTGCTGCTGGAGAAACCTCTGGGCTGGAGGTGTTCGCACACCAGTAACCATGTAGCCTGGTAGGGCTTCCCTTCCTACCATCCAACCTTTGCTCTTGGAGGACAGCATGAATGGGGTGGAAGCTGTGTCTTGGTGCAGAGCTCAGCCCATCATAAAAGTGCAGAAGAAGGAACGTTATTTGGACCTGACAGGCTGGGGCATGACAGCCCTTGCTGCTCCCGTGCTGCAGTGCCTTGTCTTGTACCGGCGCCACGTGCCAGCTGGGACTTTGGTTGCATCCTCATGGTGATGTCTTAGGCTTTAACCACACTGACCTACGCGTTGACCTGAAGGACGGGCCGTTCTGAGTGCTCTGAACTTTTTGTTTTTAAATGCAGGTTTACAACTTGTCCCAGAATGTGCAAGAGGATGATCTGCAGCACTTGCAGGTAAGACTCTTGACCCTGCTGCTGCGCAGCACTGGGGTGCCGGGATTACGCTCCGCACTTGCAAGCTGCATTGCTCTGGAAAGGTGCTTTTGCATTTGGAGCCACAAAATGTTTTCCAGTTTCCCAGCTCTCATTTTGGTTCGTGGGCAGGACAGAACAGTCAGTTGTGTTGAAACCTGTCTTGCTTACGCTCTCATAGCGTGGCTCCTGGAGGCCTGGGTCCTTTGGCAGGGCAGTCAGTCAGACACTTGCCAGGAGGGACTGTTCCTGTCTCTGGGACGCGTGCCTTCCTCAAGGCTGATTGCCTGTGGAGCTGGAAGTGGCCCATGGCTATGCTTTGTGCTGCATCGCGTGGCTGGAGGGCACGGAGAGGCTGAAAGAACCAAGGCTGTTAAGTCAAGACGAAAGTGACCAAGAGGTGGTGACGTTCTTCAGCTGTGTATGAGTGCACAGGACCAGTTGTCATGCAGTGGTGGTACTGCAGCCAGAGAGGGTTAAGCTGGTGAGGCTAGAGGAGCATCATCAAACAGACTGTGTAGGGTAGAGTACCCATCACAGACCGTCTTGGTGTGGAGCACCCATCACAGGTCTGACAGGAGCAGTTTGGGTACAGCTCACGCTGGCCTGGTTGTCTTTCCCTGGGATTCTGCTGGAGTTCCTCGGGGAGCAGAGACCCAGCAGAGGCCAGGACTGACCCCTGGAGCTGGAAACACCCAAAGTGACTGGTAACAGGGAGGGATCCACGGTGTGGAGCCACGTATTGGCTGTACTCTTGCTGCTGCGAGTGTCCGTCCGCTGCTCCGTGAGCAGGGGCAGTAAAAGTGTGTGTTTGACTGAAGTGATGGGAAAGCTGAAGGCAGAAGTTGCACTGTGCGTGCTGTGGGATGGGATCTTTGGATTGTTAGGAGAAGCCCAAAGAAATTGGGTAGCAGTTCATAAGCCTGGATACTGACCTCTGGTACTGGCTCAATACAGGTGCCCCCTAAGGGTAATTACAGCCCCAATCGCTGGAGACCAGCAGCTAATTGGATTTTTGTGGCACGTCCTGCGCATTTCTTGGTGTTACCTCTAGCTTTCTCTTCTGTGTAGGTGGTTGATTGATTGGTTAGGTAGGTTTTTCCAGGAGCTTAACAAAAAGGAAGAAAATAAAAAGTCCAGCTGGCAAAATCGGCATTTGAAGAATTTTGTATCATTTGTGATTCTGTGATTCTATAATTTCAGTCAGTAAACATTTTTAACAAAAATGCCTTTTTAACATTGAAATTATGCAATGCAACTCTGATGTTTCAGTTTGGATTTTAAGCCATTATTGTTTAACATATTGACCCATTTTTAGGCATCTGTGAAATACATTATTGTGCCTTCAGTTAGAGATTACAGTCCAGAGAGACTGGAAAGCCTTCAAATCTTGCTGGTAGGCTGATCTTACAGTCTGTGCACGGTAGGGGTTTGCAGGGAAAGTACTTACTTCTGAATTCATTTCCGCTTCTTCTTGGAGTGTTTAAAGAGAGCGGGGCTCCAAGCAATCCCCCGTAGCACGTGGTTGGTATGAAAGCAACAGCAAGCGGCTGATTTGAGCCATTTTTCACAGATTTGGCAGCCAAAAATTCCAGGCTGAGATCTTTCACTTGAGGGCTCAGCGCGGTAATTGTCTGTATCAGCTCTGTGCGCCTCTCAGATGTGAACGGAAAGCACGCGGCCAGCCAGTTTCTGTTCCAGCGCTGCAAATGGTGCTGTTAGTCCCAAATCAACAACCGTCCCTTGCCCGTGGCCCGCAGCCGTCTGCCTGGCTGTGACGAGCTAACACTCCTGTTGTTCTTTGCTTCTCCTTCCAGCTTTTCACCGAGTACGGCCGGCTGGCCATGGAGGAGACGTTCCTGAAACCTTTCCAGGTGAGTCCGAGCGTCCTGGCCAGCACGCGTCCCCTCTGCCAGCTGGCTTCACCACGAGGTGTCACTGCAGTTTGCAGGAAGGACAGGAGATGGAGATGCTTGGGGGTTGGCTCAGCTGCTCCAAGGAAAGCCTTTGTGCTTCCTTGCCCCCAAAAAAGCTTCCAGATACATCCAGCTTCTCTCTTTCTTTCCTCTCTGAACCTTTGCCGTCGCGACGGCTCTGCTCTGTCCTGCCAGATGTCCTGCTGGGCTTGGAAAGCAGTCAGGTTTTGCAGCAGGTTTGTCACCCCCGGACTCTGCCCAGCCTTCGCCCTGAGAGGTTTGAACCCGCTTGCCCTGGGAATCCCCGCTCCTGGCAAAATGAAAAGATGAGGATTAACTCAGATGTCTCGCCAGTGACAGCAGAGCTGTGGGAAGGCTCGGTTTAAGTGGGGTTTTAACTTCAAATAAGGGACATCTGTTCACCCTGCTGCTTCCCAACCTGTGAGAAGCTGGCGTTCAGAAAAGGGAGAGCGTCGGGCAGACCAGAGCTTGCTCTGGGCGCCAGAGCTGTGCGCAGCTGGGAGGATGGTGGGCTGGGACAGCCCCTTCCAGTGGGAAAGTGAATATGAACGAAAAGAGACGAAGCAGGAGGTAAAGGGGGCAGAAGGACCCCACGACATGGCTGTGGCAAGTCACTAGAGCTCCAGTCCTTTAACAGATCACATAAAGATTTCATACGGCTTTGGTTACGGCTGCACTGAATCCTGTGCACCTGGGTGGCTGGGAAGGTGGTTGAACAGGTTTGAAGCTTTCAGGGATGGAAATAAAATTAAAAGGTTAAAAAATACAACAAATGGACAAGTTGAGATTTTGGGGAGCTTTGAGTATTGGATGCTGGCATGGCAGATGGCTGACAAACGATGTGAAAGCTACCAGTAAAAATATGTGACTTGTAGTAGCAAGAGCTGGGAGAACATTGCAACATGGTTCAGAAAAACGCCAGACATTAAATAAATATTCCTGTTCCTTATTTAAAAACTAGCTGGGTAACGTAGCCAAATATTTCAGTGAAAGTGAAATACTTCCTCCTCCATCAGTAAAAAGCAGGCTGTGAGGGGAAACTTTTAAATGTGCTTAAGTCATTAGGACTGGGTAATAGGCTCTGCTTTTACCAAACACCGTAACTGCTGTCAAGGCACACAGTTTTGTGGATGTCAAGTCTTGTCAAACAATCCCACTGTCAATTTGTAAAAGATTGGTTGATGAAGGTAACTATCACCGTGATACGTTGCCTTCCGTAAGCCTTATCTCCCTACTGATGAAAAGCAAGTGAACAACACACCAAGTCAGCATTGTCTGTTTTAATCCATGGTAAACGGATTAAAAACTCATTAACTGATAGATGACAGAGCACGCGGAACTAATTTTAATAGGGAGTCATCCTTTAGAAGTGTTTCTTTGGGGCTCCCTCCAGGATCTCTCTGATTCACTGTCATCTTCGTTAATGATCTGGGGAAAATTATCAAAACGACTTGCGGACGTGATAACGTTTGGTGGAAGGATCGATGGTGATGTGGCCAGGTGAGCAACGGAGATCTGCCCGCACGGCAAACTGGGCTTGTTCCTGCAAAGCCCGTTTTAAAGACAGCCAGGCGTTTGGATGAGGCAGCTGGAGAAGGGCGGTGGTGAATAAACTGCTTCTGCAGTGTCTGCTGCTGAGGCTGGGCAAAGTCAGGCTAGCAACGAGGAGCACACTTAATGAGGGGGCAGTTTAATTATTAGGGTGGCTTAATGAGAGATGCAGGGGCTTCTCTGCTACCTGCAGGCTTTAAGCTGAGACCGCTCTCTTTGCAGAAAAGTCTTGAGTTTCTTGGGTGAGGTTCCAGGCCTTAAGTCAAACAAGCTGAACCTCTCTTGTCCTTAACATATCCAGATCTGTAAAGAAAACTTTGGAAAACAGCTCCTATTGGAAAATGTTGCCAAGCTGGGTGGGCAGAGAAAGTGTTGATAGCGAGGCAGTGGCAGTGATGGTACTGGAAGGGAAGTAATAGCGAACGCCGGTCCCGATCGCGATGCCTTCGCGACGGCTGCGCGCGATGCCTGGCGGTTCGCTGGGCTGGAGGGGCTGAGGGTGGCTCTGAGGCTTGGTAAAGCCAGCACGTCTGGAACGATTTTGCTGAAGAAAAAAAAGAAAATAATTCCAGAGTCAAACAGCGCGAGGCATGCATAATGTGTTTGTGGAAAAGTCCTAAACATGGACATGTCTCCTAAGCATCCATCCCATGCTCTTAGAAAGAACAGCGTGTCCTGAAACAGCTAACTGGGTGCAGTTGCTGTGGCTTCTTGTGCAGTTAGGAACGGCCAACTCACTGTTCTCTCTCTTTTTTTAACCTTTCCTGATGTTTTATGGAAGAGAAATAAGGAGGGGAAATATTTTCCCTCCCTCTGCTAAATCTGTGTTCTAAACATAGACAATTTTTAGGGAAATTCCAACAAAATGGATTCCACTTGCCGACCTGCTTCTTCATGTGCATGAGAGGAGCCCTGGCACCCCGGCCACGCGCTCCTGGACTTCGGTGTTCAGGGCTTCCCCCTCCAAACCGTGCATTCGTTACGCGGGACATAGGTCCCTTGCACAGATGAGACACTGGAGACAGGATTTTTTTCTGAAAACGTTTTTTTTTTAAAGATTAAAAGTTGACCGTAGTGGTAGTTATTTATTTATTGCATAGGAGCTTTGAATGCCTCAATAAAGATTACAAAAGCCAGTGATTTTTTTTTTTTATTCCCCCTTGTTATCCTGCATCTGCTTCTCATTAAAAGTCTGCCTGGAAGGCTGCCCAGTGAAAAAGGCTGAAAAAATGAGCCTGTAAAATTCCCATAGGATGGAACTAAATGTGGCTGGAATTAGGGAGCTCGTTGCCTTTTGTCCTGGTTAGCAAAAATCTCTTTCTTGTTTTGCAGTTTAAAATGCTCGATGCTATTCTTCAAGCTAGGGAATCAAACGGCCACCCGACACACACCCGTACGGCGGTCCTGGGTGTGCCCCCCCCTTCCCCCTTGTAGGACACAGCCACACGTGCAGCGAGTCTGCGCGGTCTCAGTGCCGCGCTGGGACGGCCCCGCGCAGAGGGGTGTTTCCACCAGTAAAGGTGTGAGTTGCTGCTGGAGCCGAGCAGAGGCTCAGGGCCAGGTCCTGTCGCGCCGTGAAGGTGCTGGGGGATCCCGGCACCGCTGCAGGCTCCGACGTTTGCTGCGAGCGGCAGAAAACAGAGCGACACCCGTGAAAGATGAGTTTTTCGCAGCTGGCTCTGGAGCAGCGGGTGACTTTGACGCAGTGGGTACTGTACGGCACTGACCCCGGCGTGCTTCTGTCTCTCTTTTCCAGTCCCTTATATTCCTTGTTCGCGACTGGAGCTTCCCGTACGAATTTTCCTACGGATCCGATGGCGGCGCGAGATTTCTGGAGAAGCGGCTGAAGGTGCGTTCTTTCTGACCAGCGTTCAGCTGCGTGGCCGCAGCGCTGGCTGTTAGGTGCGAACTGCGGCGTCGCTGCGGTCACGCTTACCCGGCGCCTTAAAATCACGGAAGAGGCGTTTGGGGAGGCTGAATTTCCTCGCCACGTTCCTTGCCCAAGCTCAGGCTCCCTGGGGCTGTCTTACTGGGAGCAGCTGGGAGCGGCGTTAGAGATGGGAGTCAGCAGATTCCCTAGAGACCGTGTCATACACGGACACACGCATTTTCCAAATGATAATAACATGCCCCAGGGCGTGTGGTCAGAGATGCGCCGGTTCCTTGGTCGCTGGAAGAGCCTTGTCTCTCCCCTCACGCCGCATACTCCTACGGGATGTCCTTCTGTGGTCCTTTTTCCCCGCTGGAAGCAGCCACAGCGCGGAGTACCCCGTGCTCCTGCGGCACCGCTGGCGCAGCGTTACCGGTGTCCCCGTCAGAAGGAAACCCCCTGACCCCAAACTGGTCTCTCGCAGGTCTCGGGGAATCAGCACGAAGAGCTGCAGAACGTCAGAAAGCACATCCATTCCTGCTTCACCAAAATCTCCTGCTTCCTCTTACCTCACCCCGGCCTGAAGGTCGCCACCAACCCTAATTTTGATGGAAAACTGAAAGGTACAAAAGCAAAGGTCTGGTTTTTAAGTGGATGCAGCCCTGACAGACTGAGGTGGAGGCTGAAAAGGTGTGGAAGGCCAAGACGGAGGTTGAGATCAAAAAGGTGTGGGAGGCCCAGTCAGAGGTGGAGACCGGAAACATATTGGAGACCAAAAAGGTGTGGGAAGCTCAGATAGAGCTGGAGGCTGAGAAGGTGTGAGAGGCCAAAAAGGTGTGAGAGGCTCAGGTAGATATGGAGGCTGAGAAGATGTGGGAGACCAAAAAGGTGTGGGAGGCCCAGGCAGAGGTGGAGGGCTAAAATGAGAGGCTGAAAAGCTGTCGGAGGCCAAGGCAGAGGTGGAGGCCAAACAGGTGTGTGCTGCCTAGGCAGAGGTAGAGGCAGATAACGTTTGGGAGGCTAAAAATGTGTAGCAGGCCCAGACAGAGGTGGAGGTGTGGGAGGCCCAGACAGAGGTGGAGGTTGAAAAGGTGTGGGAGGCCAAGATAGAGATGGAGGATGAAGAGGAATGGGAGGCCAAGAGGGAGGTGGAGCCCGAAAAGGTGTGAGGGGCCAAAAAGTTGTGGGAGGCTGAGAAGGTTTGTGAGGCCCGGACGGAGGTGGAAGCCAAAAAAGTGAGAGAGGCTGAAAAGGTCTCAGAGCGGCTGGCGAGAAGCACGGTCAGGACAGGTGGCTGACGGGCACCCAGGGAAGGGTGGGGCTGAGATGGGGAGTTTTTTAACACCACGTCGAGCCTCTAATTAACCAATTACACCTCCCTTGCCACTCAGAGGCATAGCGGCGCAGGCTGGTTGCTGCTAGGCCGGTTAGGGAGGTTAGGGAGGCCGGTTAGACGTGCTCTCAGGGGAACGTTATTTCCCTTTGAAAAGATTTCCCAGGAATATTTAATCTTCCCGGCTTATCTGATCAGTGGTTTCCCTACGGGGCAGAGTTAGTTCAACAGGTAAAGAAAAAAAAGCCGCGGTAGGATTCTCCGCGCTGAAAGGAGTCACGTGCTGTGGGTTTTTGGAGTTGTTTGTTGTGAGCAACTGCTTACCAGCATCGCTGGTTACGGGCTGCTTGCAATCTTAGCAGTAGAGAGCGTGGCCCATCGGTCACTGAAAATAAATTAGCAGGCAGAAGGATGTTACTTAGGTAGAAAGATGTTACTTTTTCTCCGCTTTTGTCTGGCTAGCGGTCAGATTTGTTCTTCTGGCCGACTCCGTGCTGAGCAGCGAGCAGCGAGGCAGCGGGGGCAGGCGTGCTTGTGGAAACGGAGCCGATCTCCGTGAGTCCCCCCTTCGTTTCAGGTGCTGAACAAGGGATTTGTGCAGAACTGGCACAGGAGCTGGCAGCAGCGTCTAGACACCATTTTTTTTTGTTCCCTCAGAGCTTTTTGTGCTCTGATGGAAGAAACGTGGGGAAACTTCTCCTCTCTCCTTGCCTTCCACCTGGGTGTTGCGTTGTTTTTTCTGTCCCCAGCCTTGTAGAGTTTGATTTAAAAGGCAGTCAAAGGACGTCAGACGCTGTGCAGCTGTGAAAATGACTGTTAGGAGATGAGTCTGCCTCTGTTGATGCGACACAAGCAGCCCAGGGAGCCCTCAAACGGCGCCCCGTGCCAGCTCCGTGCTTTGGCGAAGGGCACGGGCTGGGAGGGGCAGAGATAGTGCCCGTTCCTGG
This sequence comes from Ardeotis arabs, assembly GCA_011801015.1. Classification (NCBI taxonomy): domain Eukaryota; kingdom Metazoa; phylum Chordata; class Aves; order Otidiformes; family Otididae; genus Ardeotis; species Ardeotis arabs. The sequence goes on from JAAGAY010147582.1 coordinate 50,435, forward strand.
TGCCAGCACTGAGGAGGGTCTGGTGGTGCGCTGTAAGTGCCCAGTCACTTGCTGGAGTCCCTCATGTACCCGTACCGAGCACCTCATGCTTGGCAAAAGCTTTAAAATGCTTTGCAATGAGAATTGAACATACAGGTTTGTGGAGGACCAAGGACTCGGCACAGAAAATCTTAACCTGCTGGCACAGGAGGTGCTCTCACAGGGGTGAGAGCCAGAGAGCCTAAGCCCTGGCAGAAGATTTCCACTCCGAGTGCCGCGGAGCAGAGCAAAGGGAAGGCACAGCACGTGTCTGCGCCCCGTACGCTCAAGGCCCTGATTTGCAAAGAGCGTAAGCATCTAGGCAGGAAGACCCTGCTCTCTTTTTGAGACCGTGAAACTGTTTTGTGGATACATGCCCAGCTATATATTCTGTCTGTGGCTTAAGGAACAACTCAACTGGGGCCACCATCGTTTCTACGTGCTCACATCACCAAATTATAGGGTGTCTGAGTCTCTGGCGTGACTCTCCTGCTCTTGTTTCGTGTGAGCGCACGCCGAAGCGCAAATCTGACGCTGGGCCGGTACTGATGACATTGGGTTTTGTTTCCAGAAATAGACGATGAGTTCATCAAGAACTTGAAGATTTTGATTCCTTGGCTTCTTAGTCCCGAGAGCCTGGACGTTAAGGAGATCAACGGAAACCACATTACCTGCCGAGGCCTTGTGGAGTATTTCAAGGTATTGGCTTATTTCAGAGAAAGTGGGCTTGTTCATCTGCGGCACGCTCGCGCTTTTGCTCTGATGAAAGGGGAAAGCAGCAGGCAGGCCAGCACTTGAAGGCTGGAGGAGATGTTCCTGGTCTAGCTCATAGTCCTGACTCTGCTGCAGGGAGCAAACGCCTCACGCTCACCATCTGACCGCGCAATAGGCCCAAGAGGTGGGCAGGGCTCTTTTCCTCCCCTGAAAAACTGAGGACCAGGGGGAGGTAGGCTGAGGGCCGTATTCCCGTTGCCTTTGGAAAAAGCTTATTTTTGTTGTCATGACTACTGGGCCATTTTAATGCGAGACACCAGTGAGTAATTCTCACCACCTACTCTCCGGGGCTACCTGACTGGCTGAAGGACGGAGGTAGGTGCAAATCCGGTGGTAGAGGTACTTCGCGTGGAGTGAGAGCCTTGAGCGCTCGACCCAGGCCGCCCAAGGAGTGGATCCTGAGCCACGCTTTTTCTGGCAGAGCACCCCCTGCTGAAGCCATCTTGCGTGAGGAACGTCCTCCTCTTCTGTGCTTCTAGCATCCCCTTAAAGCTGTGTCCGGAACCGGGTGGGGGTGTTTGCGTGTGGCTCGTGAACGCCGTGTTCCGTGCGGTTTCATTTTCTGCTCGCTGTTTTGCAGGCATACATAAAGATCTACCAGGGGGAAGAGCTGCCCCACCCAAAGTCAATGCTGCAGGTACGTGAGCGAGCCGTGAGCTGGTGGGCGTTTCAGCACGGTAATTACCGCTGATTTCCAGTTTCTTATGAGAGACGTCCAGCTAGCGCCGCGCACTGGCTCCTCTTTGATTTTATATTCCAAATGCTGTAGCGTAACAACCCAAGCAACAGCCCTTTGGGAAGCATTTGGCCGTCACGGGTCCGACGCAGCTTAGCAATTGCGGATCGTAGGGATCCTCTCGTTGCGCAGGCTTTGCCTGGGGGGAGCTGGGGAGACCGGCCGTGCGGATACAGGATGATCTCGTTTGGCGTCGGTCAGAGGCCGGGGGGAGCGTGCTTGGCGAGGGCAAGGGAGCACCAGCGTGCTGTGCGCGTCCTGGCCGCGTACGCGTGTGGACCGTGGGCGCTCGGGCAGCCGGTGGCCGCTACTCTCTGCAGTTCCACATAACCCTGTCTTCCTGCAGCTGAACTCTGTGCCCCTTTTGCCCTTCTTGCAGGCCACAGCAGAAGCCAACAACTTAGCAGCGGTTGCCACTGCCAAAGACACCTACAGCAGGAGAATGGAAGAGGTAGGTGGTGCTGAGCACGTCGTTTCGCAGCGCTCATGTCTCCTGGCTCTCCTGTCCTCACGGGGAAACCTCCCTGCCTGCCTTCCTGGTAGATGCCACCCAAAATTGTGATGTAGTGGGGTGGCAGCACTGGCAAATGCTGGGGTTCAGGGTCCTGCTGCTCAGCGTAGCTCAGCTGTCGGTGTTGCCCGAGCTGGTGGCTCAGGCTGTGAGCAAATTGATTAGAGGAGCTGTAGGACGCAGCTTCCCAGTGCGGACACCCGCTGCCCCGTTTAACCTGCAGCCAGATGGACAGCGCAGTCGTGGAGATCTTCCTGCAGGACCTTGGGGTCTGTGCCAAACGGGAGCCTGTGGAGCCCCAATTCCAGTGCTTTGCACCCCGCGGCACGGGAGCGGTGGGGGCTGAGGTTTCTGGAGTGACCGGGCTGTGTTTTCTGTGCAGGTCTGTGGTGGGGACAAGCCCTTCCTTGCACCCAGTGACCTCCAGGCCAAACACGTGGAGCTGAAGGAGGAGGCCGTGAAGCTGTTTCGCGGGGTGAAGAAGATGGGCGGGGAGGAGTTCAGCCGTCGCTACCTCCAGCAGCTGGAGAACGAGATCGACGAGCTCTACATCCAGTACATCAAGCACAATGACAGCAAGAACATCTTCCACGCCGCCCGCACCCCCGCCACGCTCTTTGTGGTCATCTTCATCACTTACGTGATCGCTGGAGTGACCGGCTTCATCGGCTTGGACATCATAGCCAGTCTGTGCAACATGATCATGGGCTTGACGCTCATCACGCTCTGCACCTGGGCCTATATCAGATACTCTGGGGAGTACAGAGAACTGGGCGCAGTCATAGACCAAGTGGCCGCGGCGTTATGGGACCAGGTAGGATAAAGCGTTACGTTTTTTGGGGTCTTCTCCTTCCCTTTGACATGATTTTTGCGGTTCGGGTTGTTAGGTGCTCCGGCTGGGCCTGCCTGCCTGCGCCGATCCGGCCGCTTGTGCAGCGAGAGAAGGAAGAGCTGCGCCCTGTCCTCTTCGGCCAGCGCGACACCGAGTTTGAGGCCGTTCCTTAGACCTTCTAGACGGGGAACGCGGGGAGAGAGGAAGCGTTTGTGGAGATGACTGTAGGGAAGGTGTCTCAGGGAGCGGAGACGGGCCCGGGTGCTCGTAGTGCCGGCAGGCAGCGCGAGGTTGGAGCTGCGGACCAGCCCACCCCTCCCCTGCTCCAGCCCGTGCCTCTGCGTCCTGCCCGCCGTGAAAGCCGTGTGCATCCGGGCTGGGATCAGAAACCCCGCAGCAAGCTGTTCCCTCCTGCTTTTCCTTTTTCTCCTTCTCTTACCCGTCACCACGTGCCAGTTCGTGGCGCCTCAGAGCTCGTGGGCGCGGGGCAGCTTGGCCCAGGGTCCCGCCGGCGGGGTGTTCTCACACCGTGTGATTTTGTGCGCGTCTCTGTGTCAGAAAGAGCAGCCCCAGAGCTCTGCTGGCCCGGGGCAGGGGTTTGGGCTCTCCCGGCTCTGCCGGAGGCCGAGGCCGGGTCTCGGCTGTGCCAGTTTTGGCCCTGGGTCCCACTTTCCCCTTACAGCTGTGCTGGGGCAGTTGGTCTCGCTCTTTTTCAATTTTTTTTATTTTTTTTTTTTCTCAAACAACATGGGAAGGGCTTGCTTGGGCCCTGGTGCCAAACAGCCCACCTCTAAAATCTTAAAAATAGTCACAGTGAGAAATCAACCCCCCCCCATCCCTCTCCATTGCTCTGCCCCCTTCCCAAACGGTGCCGTTGCAGCGCCCGGCCCCGGCAGGCTCATCCTGCAGCCCACGGCCGCAGTGTTTTTACCGCCGCGTCCCTCCTCTTGCCCCTTCTGCAGCAGCCCTCTCCTCTCCTCTCCCCATCGCAGAGCTGCCGGGGAAAGCCCACACCCTGCGCGCTCCTGCTGCCCGCTTTGCCCCGGCCGCGGGCCGGCGTGCCGGCGTCGGGGCTGGCTTGGCTACCGTAACGCCGAAATGGCTACCACGGCCTCTTGCTCCTCTGTGGCTGTGCCAGGGTGAGCCCCTCGTTGGCTCGGCCCTCGGAAGCTGCGCTGGGCCGCAGCCGTTCGCTCGTGGACCCTTCCCCGGTGCCTTCGGGAGCTGCTGGCGCGTTGGAGCCGGCGTGTGCCCATCCCCGGGCGGGAAGCGGCGAGGGGGTTGAGCAATTTGAGCAAGAGCAGGATGCAGCCAGCGGGAAGGCAGCAACGCTTGCAACGTGTCCAGCTGGGACAAAAATAAAGAGGTGAAAGTGCCCGGAGCTGCTCCCCGGCGCCCGGCTGGCGCGCGGCACCGCTTTCCAAGGAAGGGAAAGTTCTCCGAGCCGGAGCTGTGCCACAGGCGGAACTGGCCCGGCTGCAGGCCGCGGGGCTCGGCCAGCATGACCCTGCCCGGGCTGGTGCCTGGGTGCCCCGGGTGGGGCCAAAGCCCCCGTGGGTCTGTCCCGGGACAGCAGGAGGGGTGGCCGCAGCCCTGAGGGGTCCTGCGTGAGGGGCGAGGGCGAGGGCGCTGCCGTGTTGGGCCCAGCAAGTGGCTCCAGCCGGAGGTGCGAGCACCGTGCGCTCCCGCAGACGGGCGTGATACACAGAGATGCTTTTTTCTCTCTTTTTTTTTTTCTTTCTCCCTCTTTTTTTTTTCCCAATGCCTCTCCCCAGGGAAGCACGAACGAGGTAAGTGGCTCTTGTTCTCCGCATGCAACGCCACTCGGCTCCCACGGGCCAGCCGGGCTGCGGGCTCCCGGGGAAAAGCGTCCCAGGAGACATGCGGCTCAGCCGCGGCGCTGCCTTGGGGCTTGCAGAGGCCGGGGGGGGCTGTGGGGGACACGGGGCGGCGGGGCCATCCTGGCCCTGCACCTGCTGGCGGCTGGGCTCTGGGTGTTCGCTGGGAGCCGGGGAAGGGGCTGAACCGTGGGCGCTGCGCTCCGGGCGGTGCTGGACGCCAAGTTGCGGGGGGAAGTGTGTTATGACAGGGATTTTCAGCTTTCTCCCATCGGTTTGGGGATGTTCCTGGCGTGCTGAGGTGTCAAACCTGAACTCATCAGCGTGTAATTAAACTAGAAAGGGCATCCGTCCCAGTCTGCAGCACGTTAATTTCAGCCTCCCCTAACACAACGTGCTGCAAGGGCACAGGTGGCAGATTTGAAGGTGTATTTTCAAGAAAGCAAGCCAGAGAAGCTGCATCAAGATTCCTCCATCACATTCCCAAACAATTCCAAACCACCCGCACACAAAGCCTCACCTCTCTTCCCTGTGGCCTCACCTTGGCCGCCCCTGGAGCCTTCTCACCCTCCTCCTTGCGGCAGCTTCGGCCTCGCCTGCTTCGCTCACCACCCTCGCACGCAGGGAGCGGACCGCGGCGCCCTGTTCCCTGCCGCTCAGCTGCCTCTGCCCACCCTCTCCTGGGCTCGTGCTGCCTCTCCAAGAGGCTCCAGGGCTCCAGCAGCAACTCCTGGGTTTTTGTGTGTATATATATTTATTATTTTTATTTTTTTTTCTTTTCTTAATGACACATTCATCTGACTGTGTCAAAACCCTGCTGCTCACACGGGTTTGAAGCTCACGGGGGGGGGGGGCTGCTGCAGCCTGCTCCCCCCGCAGCGTGCCGCAGAAACGTGGGGTGTGCGCAGCAGAAACGTGGGGTGCGCGCAGTTGTTAGCCTGTAGCGCCGCTGTTCGCGAAGGACGGGCTTTGCTGGCAGGCGGGAAAACGCACCTGGGTACAAATTAAAAAAAAAAAAAGGTAAAGGTAGAGGAGGAAGGAAAAAAAATAAAGCTCCATTCTTCTGCAGAAAACCAATGTAGACAAACCAGTATCCGTTACCTAGTAAAGCCCTGAGGATGGGGGCGGATAAAATGCTGAGGATGCAGAAATTTAAACTCTGTGCATGAAACCTGTAGAGAAAAAAAACCAAACCAAACCAAAAACCAATCCCTGTAAGTCCCTGACTGGAACACCTTGATTTAATCCAGCTGGAGGCAGCTCCTCCCGGAGCTGAGACGGTTGAAAGCTTTGCAAACGACTGCCCTCCGTTCTTTTCCGACTGCCCTCCGTTCCTTTCCGCGCCGGACACGTCACACCCTCAGGCGCTGGTGCGCAAACCCACCCGCCCGCCGCGGTGTGAACCTGCGGCTGCAGCACGAGCGCGCGGGCACGGCCCCTCCGCGGCGCGCGCAGCGGGGCTGGGGCCGCCACCATCCTCCCTCTCTCGTTCTTTCTCTTTTCGCAGGCTTTGTACAAACTGTACAGCGCGGCGGCCACTCACAGACACTTGTACCACCACGCCTTCCCCGCGCAGAAAGCGGAGCCGGCCGAGGGCGCCGAGAGGAAGAAGGTGTAAGCGCTGCAGGCGGGAGGCGCGGCCGTCTCGCCCTCGGTCCCGTGTCCTCGTCCCCATCGCAAGCTGCTGCCGCGCAACAGGGAGAGCGGAGAAATCCCGCGCGAGGCGGTCGGTGTTTGTCCGGCGGGAAGGCGGCGGCGTGGTTTTCGTTCCGTTCACATGTACATAGTGGTTCTGCCGCCACTTCAGCGCGCCGGTCGTTTGTCATAGCCAGCCTTCTTCCCCGCTCATTGATGACGCCTTATTTTCCTCCTCTTCATTAGTTATGAAGTCACTGAAGAGATGATAATTTCCATGATACTGCAACAAAAAAAGTCTTCTACACCTTAGCACGGTTCCAAAGCCAACTTCTTTTCAGATACTTGAACAAGTTAGAACATGTAACCACGTTTTTTTTCTTCGACTCATGATTTCATTACATCATTAAAAATGTATTAACTCGCTTTATCGAAACCGTGAGGGCCCTTCTGCTACGGTGCGTGAGCGGTGGTGTACGGAGAGCGTCCCTTCCGTTCCTAACCCTGCGGAGATGTACGGGAGGAAGCCTCACTGTATTCCCGCGTACCCAGATCCATGAGCGTGCACAGAAAGCGTGTTCGACGCTTTTATTCTTTTATCGTCACAACTATTAAAGTTCGCTTTCCGTTCCTAAGCAGCTGCTTTTCACCACCCCCCGTCCCATCCTTTACTGATGTTCTAAAAGGCAAAAAAAAAAAAAAAAA
>JAAGAY010147583.1:0-97065 GCA_011801015.1 Ardeotis arabs
CCCAAGTCCCTCTCCTCAGGGCTGCTCTCCATCCATTCTCCACCCAGCCTGGATTTGTGCCTGGGATTGCCCTGACCCAGGTGCAGGACCTTGCCCTTGGCCTGGTTGAACTGCATGAGGTTGGCACGGGCCCACCTCTCCAGCCTGTCCAGGTCCCTCTGGATGGCATCCCTCCCCTCCAGCGTGTTGACCACACCACACAGCTTGGTGTCCTCGGTGAACTTGCTGAGGGTGCACTCTATCCCGCTGTCCATGTCCTGACAGAGATGTTGAACAGGGCCGGGCCCAACACGGACCCCTGAGGGACGCCACTCGTCAGCGGTTTGGAAGAGGTCAGCCATGGTCCTTCCTCCCGAGGATGACGGTGCCCACACCTGGGTGCCAAGGGGGCTGTGACACGTGCTGTGAGCCCAGCCCCACGGCAGCAGAGCTGAGGGAGTGGGGCGGCTGCGGGCTCCCCAGGGTTTGTCCTCCGCCCCCCAGCCCGGCCAGGGGACGCAAGCAGACGGTCGGTGTTACGGGATGTGCTGGGGCTGGACGGAGCCGTTCACGTCGGCCAGGGGCTCGGGGCACCTGGCACCAGCTCCGGCGCCGTTTCAGAGGCAGCGTCACAGGGACGCTCGGGGCGCAAGATGCTGGTTTTCACAATCTCGTAGTTTTTGTGTCGTGAAAGCCCCATGCTCCTCTCTGTTGGCTGCAGTCCAAGGTCTCCCCGTCTTTCCAACACATCAGCCACTGCCTAAAACACCTCACTCTGGGTTCGCTGGCGTTATTTTTCCCATTGTTGGCTCCTCACGAGCCCCCCATCTGGGTGTGGGACCCTTGCGGGTTGGTGTCCCCGCAGCCCCCTGGGGAGCCTGTCCCCCCATGGCCCCTTCCCCGAGGGGAACCCCACACCGGGGGGGCCGCGTCTTGGCCCAGCGCCCGCCACGGTTTGCTACCGGGGTTTTTACAAAATCCCCGTCCGCGCAGCGCTGCCGTTCCCGCTGCGAACGGCAGAGGCCAGGCCGCGGCCGCGCTGGGCCCCGCGGGCGGAGGCGGCTCGCAGGCCAGGGGCCTGTGCCGTGGCCGGGCGCTCGCTGCCCTCTCGCCGCCATCTCAGCGGCACCCGCTGCCCCCCACCCGGCCGCAGCCCCGGGACACCCTGGGACTGCACAAAGACCGGGAAGTTTATCCGGTCAGGCCAACCCAGGTCTGGCTCTGTGAGGTGGGGGCGGATGGAAAGCCCCCCACAGCCCAGGCCTTTGCCACCGGCATGGCGGCGGCGTCACCTGCCTGTCCCCCGCTGCTCCCCAGCCGTCGCGGGGCTCAGAGATGGGGAGAAGCGCCCATCACCTACCCGTGCCACGCCCCGCGCCCCTTCGCAAATGCAGGGATGCTCCCGCAGACCCCTCCAGACACAGACATCAGTGGGAAATTTGTATTTGTAGCCCCTTCAAGCGCTGTTTCCTCCTGCCAACACCCGTCCTTGGCCAGCCTGCAGCGGGAAAGCATTAAAAAATGAAGCAGTATCAAATGCAATCACAGACGGGTGGGAGTTTGTCTTTCGGGGTTCCCTTCTCTTTTATTACTTTCCCAAAGAACAAACGTTTGGGAGGGCTCCAGGGTGATTTTGTGGAGCAGGAAAGGGCAGGAGGCCTGGAGCCACTTGCTCCCGTCGGCAAATCCTGCAGGATGATGGCCCAGCCTTGGGGATTTTCCTTCCAGCACAAAGGACTGCCCAGTTCAACGATAAGGCTGGGAACAGCCTGGCTCCATGGGAAGGCTGCTTCGCCCCCTGGCCGTTGGGCTGGGGTCACTGGGAGCTGCTGGGATGGGGGCTGGGGCAGCGGGCGCTGCCGTGGGGAGGAGGAGGGAACGGAGCGGGCGAATTCACAGCGGTGCGGAGGAAGCGATGACCTTTGAGAAGCAATCATCTTCCTCGCCTGCTGCTATTTATCCAACCTTCTCAGCAGCTCCACCTTCCAAACCCAACGCTGTACCCGTGGGCCGGGCTGGGAGATGGGGGCTGCCCCGGTGCTGAGCCGCCGCTGCCGCCTGTCCGGGAGCGGCCGTGGGCTGTGGAGCTGAACGCAACGTTTGCTGCTGGAGGGGGCGAATCCTCCTGCCTGCTGGGTGTCCCTGGGCAGGCCAGCTGGGAGGAGAAGCCACCTGTTTGTCCCCGAGCATCCCCCTTGGCCACCTCCCCGCTGCCACTGCTGGGGCTGTGTGATGAGTTGTGCCTGGGCTCAGCGGGTCCGTGCCCGGCTGCGCTGAGGCTGCAGCGCGGTGTTCACCTGCGCAGCCACCTGCATTCGCCTTCGGAGAGGTGACCTGCCTGCCACCAGCACCGAGCCGAGCTGCACCCAACCGCTGGGCTGGCGCGGGGCGCAGAGCTCTGACCGACTGCGCACCACGGACCCCCATCAGCCCCGGCCCCCTTTGGTGGGGAAGGGCAGGGGTCAGGGAGGCATCAACATCCCTCCACGCAGGACCCCCGGGAGATGGGCGCTCGGTAGAGAGTGAGGCTGGACACCGAAACATCAGCGCATCCTTGTCAGCACCCGCATCCCGGCGGGCACCCTGCCCCTCTGTGCGCACCCGTTACACCCATTGCATCGTTAAATCCTGAGCGTAAGGTGATCTGCTGGTAGCAGAGCCCCAGGTGGTGCACAGCCCTTGGCAGACAGATGGGACATGGGCTTTCCTAAGGTTAAAATTTATTTAAATTTAATTAAAAATTTATTTTAATCTTAGGAATTTACCTGCCCTTGCACTGCTGGCCTTCCTGTCCTGCCAATTCTTTTCCTCTACCAAAAAGCCAATAAAAACAAGAGAAAGTATTTGTAGTTATTTACTGAAATATCAAAAGTAAATTAAAATCATGCTATTGCTTAGAAAAGTATCCCCAAAACAAATCCCTCTACTACATAAATATAAAACCACCACACCGCAGCAGAACCTGATGATTATTTTATTTCAGGAGCTGTTTGGAACATCAGCCTCAGGGCTGATCAAATGTACAAACAACAACATCTGAGGGCAGTTGGCTAAAGTTTTCCCTTAACTTGTAATTAAAAAAAAAGGATTTGTCAAAAGCAGCAATAGATGTCCCATAAAAAAACAAGGTTTGTCATAAACAGCAGCAGACGCCCCATCTGCTGTGGGGACGGGAATCCTCCCGGCAGCGTGGTTCGGTGATCTCGCGGTGTTCAGTGCGCTCACCGACGGGAATGTGCTTTTTGCTGGTTTGCCCCCCAAAAAGCGGGCTGCCGGCGCCCCATGGCGCCCCACGGCCCCAGCACGGGCCAGCACGGGGAGGAAGGCTCCTCTCCCGCGCTTGGGGCCGGCTGTCGGGGTCTGGGTGTCTGGGATCGCCTCGGTGCCTCCAGCGCTGCTGCCTCCACCGGCACCCAGGGGTCCAGCAAAACCAGAGGGCGATTCGGTCGTGTCCCCCACCACCCCCCGGGTCCCTGCCAGCGGGGCCAAGCTCTTTTGGGTGCTGTGGGACCAGCTCCTGCTCATGGGGCGAGTGTGGTTTCCCAGTCATCCCCACTCCCTTGGGTCCCTGGGAGGAGGAAGAGGAGGAGGAGGCAGCCTGCCCTCCTGGGAGCCATCCTCCTCCTCCTCCTCCTCCTGGTCCTTTTCCCCATCCTCCCTCTGCCCTCGGCTCTGCTCTCTCTCAAGAATGCCTGGGAGCAGAGAAACCTGGCTGTAAATTAACCAGGAGGATTTTTCAATCTGAGATGTGCACTTCCCCCCGCACCAGCGCTGTTATTTCATCTCTCGGCTGCCAAACTCCTGGGAATTAATCTCGGCCGGCGCTGACAGCGTTTACATTCAGCGCTGCTCAGATAAACCATATCAGCCGGCGCAGCTGAAGAGGAGCCGGGTGCGGAAGGAAGGGCCGGCTCCTGCTCAGTGTCAGCCTTGCCGGGGTGGGATGATTCTGATATTTGATTTTTTCCTCCTTCTTATTTATTTTTTTTTCCATGGGGGCTCTGCCTTGTGCAAGTAGTCTCCAAAAACTGGGGCAGTTGGGCTTTCCCGGGGCTGGAGCGTGGGAGAGGGGCTGGGAGCGCACGCCGTGCCTCAGCTGTGGAGTTCTCCTCGCCAGCCCCAGCACCGAGGCCGTCGAGGTGGTGTGTGAGAGCGGGATCTCCTCCGGCTCCCTCGGGTGAGGGGTTCCTCCTGGAAAGCAGGGTCCCCAGGCTGTGACACTTGGAACCGAGGTGGGTTTAGCCCATCAGGAGGGTGTCAGCAAGCAAAGGTCTAGGAGCTTCAGGTCCCCACCGCAACCTCCCTGCTCCCGGGCCAGCCAGTCCTTTCGCTCGTGGTTTCCAAGCCAACGTATCCCATCTGGAGCGTAGCAGCTTTGCTGACCGATCGCTTCCGCCTGGAAGTGGATACAGGATGCGGCAGAGACTCCGAGGACGGCTCATTCATCGCAGTAACAGCACCAAGAGATTTTTTTCCCAACAAAAAAAGATGTGGAGGGAGAAGTCAGATCGAACCAGGCAGTTATTCCCTTCCCCACATGGATTGGTCTTTGGCTCCGCTCTCCATGGCCGTGGCCAGTTGGGCTTGGTTTGGCTAAGCTGTAGGGGAAGAAATAGGCTCCCGTGGCCCAGCCACCCCAGTCCCCGTAGCTCAGGGACCCCAGACTAGCTCAAGTGCCTGTCCACACAAGAGCTACCCACCATGCGCAGGGCTGGAGAACGTCATTGTTGGCCTCAGCCCGACTGGAGACAGGCCAGCATCACGCTCCCCAAGACCCTGGGCAGCCTCCAAGGCACAGATCTCTGCCCTCCTCCTTCTCAGACCCCACTGAGACCCACCCCAGCCTTAGACCAGGGTCCTAAGCTGGGATTGCTCCCCTTAAAATTGCTCGTGGCCAGGTGCTGGTGGTTTCTACCACCCCGGTGGGATGAGCTCTCCCTTCCCTGAACGCCCGTTCCGACTTGTGCTGATGTACTTGGCATCAGCAGAGAGGAGCACAATAAAAAGGATTGCTCGGATTTATTTTCCAGACCTTGCATCCTGAGGAAATGGAGCTTATGGGACCATAACACTGTCTGTCTGTCCATCCATCCGTCCCCTGCCACCAGCTTTGACCAGCATCAACCAAATTTGGCAGAGGTCTCAAGTACATCATGGGCATGTTTTGCAAAAGAGGGAGGTGGAAAGACCCGTGGAGAGAAACCACGACGTGACCCAACCGTGCTGGGACCCATCCCACTGCAACGTGATTCAGCTGCAGTGAGAGGCACGGGAGGAGCCGCGTGGGACAGAGCCGTGGAAAACTTGGCTTCTGCTGCTCAGGGAGCTCTTTGTTGTTTTTACAGGCTGGGAACCATCTCATAGTCCCTGGTGGTCATGGTTGCTGCATCTTGTGGTCATCACCACTGCAGGTTTCACGTCCAGCTCTGCCCCACTGCCTCCCATGGTGGAGAGAGGCCTTTGTCTCAGTGCCCACCTGGATTCAGGTGCCATGGAGGCCGTGCATCAGGCTTAGGACGTCCTTTAGGGAAAGTCCCTGTCCCGTCCTGTCCAGCTCATCCTCCCCTGCATGGATTTTGGGTCGGCTGGGTTGGCGAAAGCACAGGAACAGCTCCTGATTCAGGGAGAGTTCCCAGAGGTTTGCACAGCATACCTGGAAGCCACACAGAGGGCCCGGAGGAGGAGACCTTCCCCTTCTCCGGCCACCTCCACCACCTTTGGTGCATGACGGCAGTGAAGGGCGCATCTCCTCTCTTTGCTGCTGCTTTCCGGTCGCAAAGCTCCCTCCCTGGTGAGGAGGTCCCACTGACCTCTCTGGCCTCGGGGCAGCCCCCCAACATCCCCCCACCTCACAGCCACCCCACCAGAAAGAAGCCAAGAAGAACGGGAGGGGTTTGATTGGTTTATCCACTGAAGATACAAGTTTCAGTTTAATAACACCAGTCCGTCCGGTTACAAACATACTAAAAACCTACAAAAAGAAAAACAAGTTACACCCATCCTACACAAAACGGCATGTATAAAACCAGCACGGAAGCGCCGAGAAACACGTACATGAACAGTATCCGCAGCGGTAACGGGAAAGACACGGAGTTACATCAGACCACGCCGGCTCGTCTGAGGGTCGCGGTGGGACTGGTTAAGACATACTAACGATTAGACACAACTTCGGCTATGGAACGTAATTAGCGTCGCAGTCTGTTAAATAGGTCGGACCCATAGGGTGGTGGTCTCCCTCCCTTCCGGATAAGCTGGTCCGAGGTCAGCTCACGGGTTTCCCTTCCACCCACCTGTCTGCCATCGCTGCTGCTGGCCCCGAGCAGTCCTCGCGCTGGCCCCCGTGCACCGCGGCGGCTGCCCTACGGACAGGGGCAGGGGAGGCTGAGCTCCGGTGCCGGAGGCCACCCAGCCAAAATCTGGTCCCCACTGAAGTCACTGGGCACCTCCCCGGGAAGCGGGGAGATGCTGGGATCCCCCTTACTGGGGCAGACTGGCAAGAGATGCAAGAGGGTTCCCCCGGGAGAGCCCGCAGCTGGGCTGCCCCCGCCGCGGGGATTTGGCTGGCTGTAGGAGGTGGTGGCACAAGGTGCTCAGGGGTCCCTTGTCCGATGGCTCTGGGGGCACTGGGGCGTTTCGCTAGCTGGCAGGTGGACACGGAGCAAAACCGGCCGGGAGTGCTGGCCGCAGCGAGGGGAGGACAGGGTGGATGGGATCCATGTCCCATCCCAGCCTAACGCTTCCCGTTCCCTCCAGCGCTGAGCTCCCTCCGACCAAACCTGGCATCGAACTCTGGGTGGGGGGACACAAACTGGTCGTGTGCCCAGAGGGAGCCAGGACGAGGTGCACGGCGGGGGGACCCTGCCCCAGGGACGCCGAATCCCCTCCCTCACTCAGCCTTCACCTGCTGCCGGCCAGCCTCCCGACCCGGGCCGCGGGTCCCAGCCTGGCCCTGGTGCTAATGCCGAGCCCCCCGTTTCTCCCCTGCAAATTTTTGGGGAACAGCTTTGAGGAGAGCAAAGCCGAGCTTGCAGCCTGTGTGGGCAGCACCCTCCTCTCAGCCCAGGCTCTCCGGGAGGGGAAATGAGCAGGGCCTGAAGAGAGGCGGGGGGACAAGGGGGCCCCCAGTTGGCTGCGGCGGGTTTGGGGGAGCGACGGGGCTGGCGGTAGCGGGGAGCAGCCGTGCGTGTGTGCGTGTGCCGGAGAGCTGCGCTCGGAGCCAGGCCCCAGCCTCCCTTTCTGCCCTTCCGCACGGCATTCATCAGCCCTGTCACTCTGGAATGGTATTTTTCCCTTTTTTCTCTTCATCTCCATCTCTCCCCAGATGAGAATTTTCCCCGATTTAAGCAACGCCTGCTCTGCCGCGGGCGGCGAGGAGGGGGCGTTCGCTTTATCTCCATCTCTTTCCCTCGCGAGCTCTGCCCTGGCCGCTCTCCCCGCTTCAGCTTACTTCCTACAGAGCTGGTAAAAATAAACATGTTTTTGTTTGCACACATCCAACCGGCCTGCGATTTGGCTGGGGGGGGGCTCCTCCAGGGACAGCAGCTGCACGCATCTGGATTTCCTTTAGAAAAATGTGCCTGGAAAAAACCCTGAGCCCAGCACACACACGCGTAGGCGCATGAGGTCATGGGCCAGTTTTTTTCTAGGGATGTGAAAAAAAAAAAAAATACAACCCAAAAAATCAAACCAAAACCACAAAAAAAAAAAAAAAAAAAAAAAAGGAAAAAACCAAGCCCCGCTTCGAGGTGAGGTGAGGGGACCTCACTGCTGCTCCCCCAAAGCCAAGGCACTCGGGTGGGTCAGGCATGAACACAGGGACCTCCGGCCACCCCAAAATCACCTCCCTGCTGACCGAGCCCAGTTCTGGTTGCGGGAAGGCAGAGGAAGGGTTTGCACTGCAAAGATAAAATTCCCACCTGGAGGACGTTAACCTCAGAGGTCAATGCGTGAGCTCTGCCGAAGGATGAAACGTCCCCGTCCCTGGCCCAGCATCCGCAGAGCACGGGGAGTACGTGAACTCATCGAAAATACGCGCTGCTGGCCCCAGGGTTTTGGCAGAATTCAGTGCGCTCGTGAGAATCCTGTGATGCTCCCAAAGAAATAAAAATATAACAGTCCCACTCCAAGCGATCGCTCTCCAGTCCTGCACTGGAGCAGCCAAGGACTGAACAGACCTTCTCCCATCCGCACGGGCCTAATCCTGACCCCGGCCGGCAGCCGGTGCTGGGGAGACACCTCCGCCAACCGTGCAAGGGACGAGCAGTGGCTCCGGCAGCCGGACACGAGCTGGAGGCACCGGCTGCTGGCACCTTCACCAGCGTGGGCTGGTGGGCTGCACTTTGGGGGTGCCCACCCTAAATGACCGCTCGTCCCATCAGCGACGTGGTGCCACCGCTCACCTCATGCCCATCCCTTCCTTCTACAAACCCACTGAGCTTGCAGGCTGCCGTGCCCTGAGCGGAAAGAAGGGAAAAACCCCACTGAGAGCTTTTCTGGGAGCGGGCACCCAGCGCTGGCCACCCCCAGGCATGGGAGCAAAACACCAGAAACAGGAGAAAAAAAAGCCAAACTATTCCCTAGGGATGTGCACAGATGGACGGGCTGCGGGTGAGCGAAGCAGGAGTTTCTGGCCGGCTGCTCCGGAGAAGGGGGTCAGCCCTTGCCCTCGGCAGCGTCCCGCAGCAGGAGGGGGTGTCCCCAAGGGGATCCCAGCCAGGGGCTGCGGGCTCGCTGCCTGCCAAGCCGGCATCCGGGAGAGGAGCTGGTCCCTCCCAGCAAGCTGCCAGCTCCCCAGGGCAGCAGCGGAGTGAGGCCAGAGGAGATCTCAGGAGGGAACCCCCCTCCCGCTTGAGGAGGTAACACTGCCCTTAATGCCAGAGCTTTAAAAATAACGGGGACATTTGGGAAATACTGGGTGGCAAGGCTGGCAACGCTTCCTAGCACGTCTGGTGCTTCATCCCCAATCCTTTGGGAATCAGTCCCCAGCGCATCCAGTAAATCCAAGCACCTGTGTGCAGGATACAGTGGGGCTGCTCCTCCTCCCTTTTTTGTAACCGAAGGGGAAACTGAGGCAGAGACCACGCGGACTCACCCCCAGCTTCAGGAGGAGCTGGAGGCAGGAGGAGTGCTGCGAGCCCCACAGCCACGGCTCGTTTTGGGGGAGAGCCCTTTGCCAGGCACAGGCGGGCACGCTGCCGGCCCGCGGGGGACGCAGCTCCCACGTGGGCCAGGCTCTGCCAGGCACTTTGTTTGAAGGAGCCCGGTTTCACCGAGAGGGCAGGAATATGCTCTACCTAACAGGTTATTTATTAATTTTTAAGAGAGCAGGGACCTTTCTCCACGCCCAGGAATCCCTCCTGCGAGGTCTGCTCCATCCTTCCCCCTCCTGACCCCAGCCTGAACCCCCCAGCCCCACATCCCTGCAGCACCCTGCTGCCGGCTGCACCGACCTATGCGTGCCGGCTCCCAGGGCAGTGGTCCACCGCCGTGCCACCCACACCCATCCTCACGCATGTCCCGCTGCCCGCGGGAGCCGGCACGAGGATCCTCCCGATGCCCCATGCTCCAAGCCATGAGGGGAGGCAGCCCAAAGACGTCCGAGCCATGAGGGTCTGCAGCGGCCGGCCAAGGAGAGGGGTGACGGGTGGCGGGAGAGGCGAGGGCTGCTGCCGGCCCGCGGCGCAGGGTGACGGAGAGCCGAGAGCGGCTCTGGCCGCAGCCGTCGGCCCTGCCGGGCGAGTGGAGAAAGTGCGAAGCAAAGCGTTTTGGGCACCAGCTGGGCAGCCGGCCGTCCCCATAAGCATCACACCCCCGAAAGCAAGGAACCAGGTTTACTGGGGGGCTTTGCATGGAAAGCAAGGGCCGCGTCGTTTATCAGCGAACAGGGCCGCACGTCACGAGGCGCAGGACGTGGGAGGTGGTGATGGGCAGGACAGGACAATGAGATGGAGCCAACGACCAACGCTCTCCCCTCAAACTCTGCATCCCCTTCCAGCATCTTCCGCAACTCCTTCACCCCGACCCACCCACACCCTTCGTGGTTCGATTATTATTATTTTTTTTCCTTTACTTTGTTTTTAAACCCCATGGAGATCGAATTGTGACTTGGCAGCTGACAGAGCTGGCCCTACCGGGCTCCCCAGACTGCGCGAAGATCTTGAGAAGAGACCAGAGTGAAGTCCTGGGGTGAGCGAAGCCCTCCCTGCCCCTCGCCGGCCCCGCGGGCGCTCACAGGGTGGCGGTGGGGTACTGCGCCCAGCCCACCTCCTTGTAGGCCGCCGTCACGTGGGTGTAGATGAGGGTCTTCATCTTGGTCCAGGCACCGTGCGCCTCGGGGGTGAAGTCGTTGGCGTACTCTTCAGCAATGACCTCCAGCATGACACCGGTGAGTTTCTGCAGGGAGGTGGACAGCAAGGTGACTCTCCAGGGAGCAGCTAGCGCCAAACTTAGCTTTTTTCCTACAAAATCTGATTTAATCCTCTTGCTGAGGTCTGGGAATGCCAGCTCTCTGCAGATGGGACAGAGGCAGGCAGGACGCAGGCGGGTGTGTTTCCCCGGGTGGGAGCAGCGATGCTCCAGCATCGGCTGCATTTGGGAACGGGGGTCTGCACGGGCCAGCATCGCAGCGGGACACCACAGCCGGGTGAAGAGCAACCCACACAACCAGCCACCCTCCTCCGGGCGAGGACGGGCAGCACCCGCTCGCCACAGCTCCTGCCCTCTTCCTAATTCCTAAAGCATCCTGGAGATTTTTTTTTCTTAATTTTTGCTCCCATCCTTTACCTTAAAGTAGATGGGCTCCACTTTGTGCTTGAGGGCATGGGCCTTGCCCACCAGGGCCAGAACAGAGGAGACCTTTTCGGCGTCGTTGAGGTTCTCCACCACGGTGTTGATGGCGCCCATGACCCGCCGAGCGTGCTTACGCAGTTGCAAGCTCCTCTCCATCTCCAGCGGGTCCTCCATGTGCTTGAACTGGCTGAAGTACTGCTTGGCCGATGGGAAGTTGACAAAAAACCTTCCAGAAAGAAGAGAGACGAAATAACGTGAGAGCAGGCTGCGGGGTTAAAGCAAAGCACAGGGTGGTGGAGATGCTGGAAGCCATCCCCTCTCATCTAACACAGCCAGGGCTGCTTTTCTCACTGAATTCCCCGGGAGCTGCAGCATTCAGCTGCCTGAAAACCAGCAGGTTAATGCCTTTTACCTTCTTCCCCAACCTTCCCTGCCTGCTACAACGGCATCGCAGCTGGATGTTCATGGACAGAGCAGAGGTGAGACCGAGTTCTTGACACTGAGACTCCAGCCCCGGCGTGCCGGACGCTGCGTACCTGCCCACACACATCAAAGCGTGATGTCCTGTCTCAGAGAGCTGGAGGTGAGGATGCAAAACTCCTCCCTTATCCCAGCCAGCCTCTCCCTGTCCCTCTTCTCCAGTCCCACTGCAGCTCCCTGCCCCCCTGGGCTTTATCCCTGCATCACCACCCAAAATAGTTTCCCCCTGCCCAGGATGCCCCTGACTTGCACAGGTCACCCACCAGAGTCTCCAGCAACATCTCAGCCCTGGGCCCACATCCCTGCTCACCTCACCCCAGCACAGACACCCCAAACCCACCCCGACCCACCGAGGACCCTCTTTTCTGCGGGATGAAACCAACCCCAACAAAACACAGCCGATGGGCCGAGCTCCCCGGGGAGCTGGGGGCTGTGGGGAGCACAAGGTGATGAGGTGCAGGGCTGGGACCACCGGTACCAGCACCATCGACGCCAGCACCGCAGCTGGGCACTCTGGGCAGCTGCCTCCTCCTGGGCCCCCCTTTGCTGGGATGGCAGCCAGCGAGGGATGCTCAGGAGGTGGCAGACGGCTCCCAGGGCTGTCCCCCTGTTGTCCCCCGTATCCCCAACTCCAGGCAGACACCTGGCTGCCTCCTCCCCTCTTCCAGGCTGCCGTAACCCCCTCCCCAGGCACCATCCCAAACCTTGGGACCTTACCCCACCCCTTTTCCCAATCATCGCTACGTCCCTCCAGGACGGGGTGGGATCCCCTTCCCCTCTCACCGCTCCAGGGATAATCGCAATATTGAGGACCAGGCTCGTTTACCACTTCGTTACCCTCCTTTCCCCCCTCCCTTCCTTCCCCCGCTCCCTTGGCTTGCGAAAGCTCGGGGGCATTGCCAAGGAAGCGGCGCGAGGCAGCGCCTGGAGCGCACCGCCACTTCTGTTGCTTCCCCGAGGCATCTGGGATCCATCAGCCGGCCCAAAATAGGTTTCGGAGGTGTGAAGAGTGCGTGGCGGAAAGGGTGGGGGAGGAAGGAAGGTGGAAGGGGGAGACGAGGTGTTGCTTTTGAAACGCGGAGAGGGGGGACCCATGGCAAAACTCCTCTTGTTATTGTGCAGCCTCCGCTGCGGCAACGCTCCTCCTGACACATCTGGTCCCTGTCAGGAGAAATCATCGCCAGGCCCGGCCGCCTCCAGCTCCTGTCGCCGCAGAGATGCTCAGTCCATCTCTGGAGCCATCAGAGAGGCCATCGGGGCGGGGAGCGGGTGGGATGGACACTGGTCCCCTGGCTGGGGGATGGAGCTGGCCGAGGCCACGCAGACAGCACCGTTCCTGGGATTCAAGGCTTCCACCCGGAGCGTTTCCCAACAGAAGGCCAAATGTTCCTCTGTGTTTTAATGGGACCTTTTTTTCCATCGGGTCCCAGCGTCCTTCTTCCTCCGTCCCATCCCTCCCCACCTCTGCGCTGCAGCCCCAGCCCGCAGCTCTACCTGCCCTCCGGCTATCGACAGCGATCACCCCGCCGAGGAGGGAGCTAAGGGTTTTACCGTCCTGTAGACCTTTCCCCCGTCATTCCCCAGCTCTGGCAGGATCCCTCTGGACACTGGGAGTAGGGCGTGCTGCTGGGAGCGGGACCTGCTGCCCACAGACTGCCCCGAGGCAGGGGATGGAGGCTGCCCAACGCATGCCCAAGCCCAATCCCAAACCATCGGAAGCTCCCTGAGAAACCTGATTTGATCCCAGCTTAAGGGTTGTGAAGACCCACGGAATGAGCTGAGAAAAAAATTCCTGGTCTGAGCCAGGGCCTTTCGGCAGAAGGGGTGCAACAAGGTGAGACCGACCCCCTGCATCGCCAGGAATCGCAGCATCCCCCTGCCCAGAGAAGGGGCGAAAGGAGCCGGTGGGACCAATGCCCCTGGAGAGCAGGAGCAGAGGCTTCGCGCTTCGCGCCTCTCCCGCAGCATCACCTGCACCTCCCTGGCCACCCACGCCAGCAGCAACGCTTGATGGAACCCCCAAAAAGTCCCCAGCCCAGGTGAGACCAGGCCAGCGAAGGATCCAGATACTGGGTTTCCAACCTCTCCTTGCTTTGCAGACCCTCAAGGTGATGTCCCGCTGGGAGCTGAGCCCGGCGGCTTTCCTGAGGGACCTGCAAGAGGGGTGGCAGCGGTGCTGGAGGGACGAAAAACCCCCAAACCCGCGGCTGAGGAGCAAATGTGTGGCCAGCCAGAGACCTGCGGCCACCTCTGCCCAGCCAGCACCTCTGCAGGGTGGGGAAAGGCAGGCGTCTGCAGCGAGAACTTCTGCCTGGAGCAAATATTTGAGTTGTCAAAAGGAGAAAAAGAGGGAACGAGGCTGGCTCGGTGGTAGCTGTTAATAAACAGAGAAGATTAATTTAACACAAAGGTTAAATATAACCAGAGGAAAGGAGGAAAAAAAAAAAGGAAGAAGTAAAATAACTCAAACAATAGTGAATTAGAAGAGGTGTCAGTTGGGGTTTTTCCATCCACGGAACATTTTTCAAGAGTTCAAACATCTCAGGCTCTGGAATTTGTTTGGCTCATTATGTGTGTGTATGTTTGCGGCTCTTTTTCTTTGTCGGAGTCATTGAAAGGCTGATATTTACCATTGCCTATCACACCAAATGATGATTGATTGAAGCCAGATGCCTGCATACCGACCTCATTAAATCTCTCTTTAAGCTATTCCATCCTGCGCCCGCTCATCCGTCCTCTGCGAGCGGCGTCTGGACCCACGGACAGGATGTCAGGCTGGCCTTTCCTCTCCCTTTTGCCTTTTTAACAACTTTAAGGACACAGCAGTTCCCAGTAGCAGAGCCAAAGGAAATAATTAAGGTGCAAAAGCACTGCAGCGGCTGGGAACCTGGTTTTTGTTCGGGAGCAGAGACGCCACTTCTGCTCCTGTCTCCCCCATCTTCCTCCCTCAGCCCAGCCCCTGCAGAGCGAAACCCGCATGGAGGGAACCTCAAGCCCAGCCGGCTCCCTCCCGGGAAGGGGAAGCTGCTCCCCTCAGCTCCTCAACCTGTGATGCTTCACCTGCCCTGCTTGCAAACTGCGGGGCACAAAAATTGCCGGTGAGCCCTGGAAGCTGCTGGGAGGCTTTGGCTGAACCCCCAGCCAGCACTTGTAGAGTTGGGTTTTTTTTGCTAAATTTTCCTACCCATGCTTTCCTGCTTTCTCTCGCCTCGTCCCTCTACGTGGGAGAAGCTCTCTCTAAGGCAGCCTGGAGTCTCTCCGCGTCCCTTCCCAAACCTCTCCTTCGTCTCCTCTCTGCTCGGGTGCCCACAGAGCAGCTGATAACGGTAGGCAGGTGGTGTGTGGTGCTGCTATTTATTACCCCGAGGGCTGTCTCACCGCTTCGCCGGCCCCTTCCCCTGCTCCCCCCAGCCACCTGTACGTCCGTCGTCCTATTTTCAGGCGGGGGTGCTGGGTGCTGCCCCCCTTTACAGCTCCCAGCCATGATGGGAAAGGTCTCGGCCATGTCAATGCCACCGAGATAGAAAAAGAAAAGATAAAAAAGATAGAGAAAGGCAAATCTAACCGGAGTAAGAAGAGGATGGCGCCTGCTTTCCCCCGTGTCCTCTCTGCGAGGGCTCGTGGACCCGTGGAGACGGTGGTGGGCAGCATCTCCAGCTCCAGCATGGAGCCAAGCCCCCAGGCCGCACACTGACGCAAAATTCAACCTCTTCCTCAGCGGAGGGAGAAGAGGTGTAGCTGGCCTTCCTCCCACGTCCCGCTGCGAAGCCTCGGGAGCACACTCCAGCACAACGCTGAGCCGTGCTGGGAGGCTGGGATGCCCCGGGCGCTGCGGAGCCGCGGGGCAGAGGGACCAGCCCACCCCAGCTGGCCCCCTCCACCCTGCCGCCAGCATCTCCCCCGCACCAGGCTCCCGTCCCGCAGCTGGGGCTACCGGGGCCCGGCGCGCTCCGTGGTTATTGGGAAACCACGCTAAAATGTGACTCTTGCCTTCGAGGGAGACGCGCGGCGGGGACGGATCTGGACAGAGCCCAGCTGCGCATCCCCGGCCCCCAGGGACGGCGGAGGGGTTTGGGGGTGATGAAGGGGTAACCCAGGTTTGGGAGGATGAGGTGCCTGCGCTGGGACCTGTGACCCATCCAGCAAAATCGGGAACCCCGGGCAACCACGGCGCAGCCCCATGCCAGCACCCCCGCTGCCGCCGCCTCTCCTCTCCCGCACTCCCGTGAGGATTTCCAGCAGCCCCGTTCGGCGTTACCAGCCATGCTCAGCGCCTGCCAGGCCAGCGAGGGCTCTCCCGACGTTTCCCTGCCTTTAACGAGTGCTGGAACTCCGCAGACGGGCGATGCCGGCTGCGTTCGGACGTGTGGCCCTGCTCCGCTGCAGCAGCCTCACTAACGGAGCCAGTTAGCAGAGTGGAGGCTCGGCTCTCGCCTCCTGCTCCGGCAGAGGGATTTTCATGCCTGGCACCAACACATCCAGGATTTCCTCAGCCATAGCCAGGGAACCCATCTGGGAACAGCGTTCGACCCTCCTGTGCCTTTGCTTCCCTTGGCCTCGCAGCTCTCGGGGTGTCAAGCAGAATTTTCCTAGCCCCGTGCGGCTTGCAAGCGATGCCAGGGCAGCCCTGGGACAGGGGACACGGGAAAGGCTCTTCCCGGGACACCTGGAGAGCTGCTGGCAGCCCCAAGGCCGCGGTGGGTGCCAGCAGGGATCCCCAAAAATGTTCCTCGTCAGTGGAGTGGAGCCCTAGCGCTCTCGGGCTCCCCGTGTCTCCAGAAGAACACCTCTCCAGCCTGACCACCATGACTGACCAGCGTGTGATGGGCCGCGGGCCAGGGCCATTGCCGCACGGCAGGTCGTCGTTTCGAAGCGAGACAGCGCAGCAAGGGGACCTCCCTGAGCCGCTTTGCTCTGAAATTTACCCGTCAGCAGCCGGAATGGACTCCGTCCCGCAGGACACCGCCACAAAACACACGTCGGCTTGGGGGGCAGCTGCAAAACCATTGCTTTAAATGCCATTTTGGGTGGATTTGACACTTTTTTTTAAATTTGGATGAAGAAAAAAGGGTTTTCTGCAGAGCCAGACTCATTACCCAAGCTCTTTGCTATTTTAACCTAAAACTCACAGCAACACCTGGCCCCGAAGGAACGCTGTCGCGTTTGGAAGCTCTTTGTGCGCTGTGCTCGCTCAGCCCGAGCCGCTGCCCAAGTCCAGGGGCCGAACTCTGCGCCGGCAGCCCCTTCCCTTCCTCTCCTGCGCCTCCTGAGAGGGAAGGAGCGCATCAGGAGCGATGGAGAAGGCAACAGTTTGGAAAATTTGGAAAGCTGCTGAGTCTGGAGCAGCGATGGAGAGAAGGGTGATGGAGAAGCCCCTCAGGTGTGGCACAGCCGGCGGTGGCAGGTGGCATTGCCCGCGCTTGGCACGGCGTTAACATTTGGGGAGCCAACAGAAAATATCCCTGGGTTTTATCCCCTGGTGGGATCCGCCAAGTTTTGTGGTCCTGCAGCTGCGACCGCGGTACGTGTGCGGTGGGCAGGGCGAGGCTGAGCCGCCCGGGCGCTCACATCCCCTGGCACCATCTCGGCACGCGGGGTATCGCCAATAAACCACTGCGAGGTGTTAGAGCAAGGGCGGGGTCGGGGAGTGATGGCCGCGTGCTGGAGGGGCTCCCGCGCCGCACGGCGAGGGCTGACGCAGCGCCAGAGCTGCCCTGCTCCCCTCGCACGCTGGGCTCCCGCGGCGAGCCCTCTGATGGGGGCTAAATTACAGATGGGGAAACTGAGGCACGGTAACAAGCCTGCTCGCTTGGCAGAGACCCAGCCAAAACGCACGGCCCCAGTGCGCGGGCTGAGGGTCCCGCTCCAGCAAGGGTTAAGGCGGCTGCTGGGAGCTGGAGCCAGCGAGGCCCCCGAGCTCTGCGGGAGGAAGATGAGTGCAGCGAGGAGACTGTGCTTCCTCCGGCGGCTCTCCCACCGAGGAAATTGTCAATTAGCGGCATAGTTTTAACCGCAGCGCAGATTCCCATGGTCCCGTGGCTGCTCAGCCAGGAGTCCCCATTATTCGTGTTTACGTCCCCTGGGAGCCCAGAGGCCCTGTGGGACCAGCACCCCATCGTGCTGCTGGCGGGACCCCGGGGGCTGCTGCGCCGTCAAGCAGCAGCCATCAGGGTGGGCACCCCACGCCCAGCTCTGTGCCTCAGTTTCCCCATCTGCAAAGCATGGGAAGGCTGGAGGAGGAGGTTGCTGTGAAGGGGCTGAAGGAGGAGCAGAGCCAGGCTGGGCTCCCACGGGACACCGGCACTGCAGCCCTCCCCGTCGCTGCCTTTTGGGGGAGCATCGCTGCCCCCCTGCCCTGGAGGCACAGGATCAGGCCCCAGATTAATTTTGACCCTTTACGTCCAGAGGTGCTGCAAAGCCGCAGCCCCTCCTGTGCAGGAAAAAGTCATTCCCTGACCTCAGCAGCTCCGAAGGGATGGAGAGGGGATGGAGCAGGAAAGCATGGAGACCCTTCGCCACCAGGCACAGGCGACCCCCGCTCGCAACCCCGACACCAGAAACGTGGCTGCTGACAGCTCTGCCCGCTTCCACTGCTCTGCGCGTGGCGGCCGCGCCAAAGAGGGGCCCAGAGCTGTGCAGCCCCCTTCCCTCTTCCCGGCCAACCTGGTGCACATCCCTTCTGCCTCAGTTTCCCTAGCAAGGCGATGAGCGACGCTGTACCGGTAAAGCAGGGAGGCCGGCTGGGGCAGCTCTCGGGTCCCGGCGCGTTGCACGTGCGTGCACCCAAAAGCACGCTGGCCAGGCCACCTTGCGCCCAAACCGCCGTCCGCAGCCGACCCCTCCTCAGCCCCAACCTCCAGAGCTGCTGAATCATGTCTTGGGAAGCGGTGGCTGCCCGCCCGCGCTTCCCGGGCTCCCGGCGGCCTCCACGCATGACCCACTTCTCCCGGCGGCTGATGCCAGCTGGGAAACGCAGCCGGGAGAGCGCGGCGGCCGCCGATGCTCCCAGCCCCGGCCGGGGCTGCCCTGCTTTCACCGGCACGCGCTTCCCCGGGGAGCCCAGGGCGAGCTCGTCGGAGCTCACAGAGGGAAAACGGGAAAAGCCGGGCTCAGGGCAGCGGCACGAAGCCCTCTGCATGGATGGGGTTCACCACCACGGCGCGGGGACGCAGGCAGCTGCGCCGCTCCCGCCGGCGCTGCCGGAGGGGCTGGTGGCTCTCCCAAATTGCGCCGCCATCGTCAGGGACGTGCAGCAAAAGTGCAGCCCTGGCTTTGAGCATCCCAGGGAAGTTCTGGCAGAGGAGCAGAGGTGGGTTTGGTGGGGACGTGCTGCGGCCCGTGCCACAGCCAAGCACGGAAAGGAGCCCAGGGTCGCCCCGGTGCCCGCTCAGCCCTGCCGTGTTGGCACAGCGCAGGGGAAACCCCTCGCCCGGGGCCACCACTCTCCCTGGAATAACGAAAACTGGACAGAAACTTTTGCTGGGAAAGTCCGAGCCAGGACCAGAGTTTGGCCACATGTTCCCCACACCACCCTCGTCCCCCACCCTGCGCACAGGGACACCAGGAGCCACGGGCTGCCCCAGCTGAGCCCCCCACGGCACTGCCACCCGTCCCTCGGCGCCAGCCACGCGCACCCGGCCAGCCACCCTCTGCCCACGCAGGGGGCACCTGCCCGCGCTTGGGTGGGCCATGGGGCGAGCTGGGGATGGGGAAAATTTGGGGAATCTCACATCCGTCAGAGCTCTGCTCTGCGGGCCGCCATCCCGGCCCCAGTGGGTTTGGCGTCCGCGGCCGTGGGGCTGTCGCACCTCCCGACCCCCCGGGTGTCTGCGCGGTGCGGGGGCTGCGGGGAGCGGGTCCAGCCCTCTGCGGGCTCTGCCAGAAGGAAGAGTTTGAGAAGGATGCGGAGAGGGGACTCCAACGGCATTTTGGGTTCTCGGCGCAGGGGTCTTGCTGGGAAAATCCCGTTGCAGCGCTGGCGGCGAGCCTGGAGGGGAACGGGCCCCGCTCACCCGCACGTCCAGGCTCTGCGCTCTGCGGATCCCGGAGCTCGAGGCGTTCACTCAGCCTCCTGGAAAACTTTTGGGTGATGAGTAATAAACAGCACCTCCACCCAAGGGCTTTGCCAAGCACCCACAGTCCCTGCCGCGGGAGGAAAATGGGAAGGACACAGCACGGTCCCCCTGCGGTGCTGGGGGTCAGGTCCGGGGGGGACCCTGGCCGGGGTGATCCCTGCGTCGCTGGGCCCCGGGGGGGCGGTGGGAGCCTGGGCTCCCTGGGCAGCATCCCTGCTGTGTGCCAACGGGTCGCTGCGGGCATCCCACCCGCCCCTCTCCTCGCCCTGCCCGGCCTCTGCTCCCCTCCGGAATAGGGAACGGCCTCCTGGTGCGGCCCCCACTGATACCCCAAACTCCCGGCATCCCCGGGACCCTGTGGCATTCCCGCTCGGCGCTTTCCCGGGACACACAAGGACACCCACCTGCCCCTATGCCCCTCAAGAGCATCTCCCCCTTTTCAGCTTTGGGCACACGCATGCCGCACTCATGACCGGCCCATCCCTGCCACACAGCCCCACACCGTCGGGCGACGCTCCACACCCCGCTCCCCGGCGCGGCTGGCTCCCTGTCCGTCCCCCCCCGCCGCCCCCCATTCCTGCCTGCGACCCCCGCGCCCCCGTTCCGCCGCCAACTCCAGCGCTCTCCTTCCCGCCGACGCTGCCGCCGGAGGGACAGATGGTGCCCTCGGAGCCACACCTGCTTGGGTTTTATCTTGGCTCCCAACTTGCATTATTTCACCCGCCAGCCGGCTACGCACCGATGCCATCCGCACACAGCTAACTGGGGGGGGGGGGTAAAAAAATTAAAATAAAATACCCCCAGCCCAACCAAGCCCAGCACCGCTCGCCCCCCCAGCTCCGTCCGCGGGCTAAGGTGACCTCTGCGGTGGCAGCAGCTTCCCCCGAAGTCCCCGCGGAGGCTCCCCCCGCTCCCCCCCCGCCGCCGCCCGCTCGGAGGTGTGGAAATGAGAGGAGTGCTGCGAAACCCTGCCTGCTCCCCGCCAGCGAGCGCCCAGCCAGCTCCCCACTCGCTGTCAGTCATTTCAGTTCGGTTACAGACATTGTTCTGCCTCTTCCTTCAGCTAGAAAGAGATTTAGTTGGATTTGCTGCTTTTTTTTTTTGTTTTGTTTTTTAAATACCTGATGAGTATGGAGACCCCAACATCCTCGCAGTTCGCGTACACCCTGCTCCATGTCTCTTGAATAACCTTTTTCTCTGCATCTGAGATCTCCTCACTTCTTTCCCATCTCTCAATCTCCATTTCTCCCTGGACTTTCTCCATGAAAAACAGCCGGCAGGATCCTCCGGGAAGCCAGGAGGAGATACGGCGAGATGCGTGCGAGCGGGTATATCCTGCGCGGAGAGACAAGGTGTTTGCAGGGCGCTGGCGGCTCTGCGGGCGCGTGGCTGGCTGCGTGCGTGTGCGAGCGGCTGCCTGCCGGCGTGGTTGGAGATGCAATTTAAAAACAAGATCCCGGCGGTAGGATGCGTGCGATTAGACGCCAGGTCTCCCCGCGCCGTCCATGGCTGTGGTTTGCTTCTGCTCGCCTCGGGCGCGTGTGCCGACTGGGGGGGAACTGCCTAAAAGTGAAATATTCAAAGGCATTGCAAGACCAGCCTCTCCACCAACGTGCGAACGTGAGCTCACTTTCTCCCTCTCTCCTCCTCTCTCCCACTCCTCCCTCCTGCCTTTTTTTTTTTTTTTTTCCTCCTCGAAAGGGAGGGATGAGGGAGATGTTCTGGGCAACATCAGGACGGGGCTGCGAGGGGGAGGTAGGGCTGGAAGTTTTTTTTCCAAGCCCTTGTAAACAGCTCGGAGGGAATTCAGAAGGCAAAGCGCCGAGTTGAAGTTATCCCAGCCGCCGGCTGCGTGAGCGCTGCCCCGCTCTCCCCTCCGCACCCCCATATTTGGGTTCTGACGGACGGACCCTCGCTCGCCTCCCCTTCTTGGGGAGTCAGGGCGAGAGGGGAGCGGGCGGCACCCCCGCACGTCAGCATCTCTGCCACCCGAAGGAGAGCACGGTCCATCCCACGGGGACTTTTTTAAATGAGGATTTGCTCTCCCTTCTCGCGGCAGGACCCGGTGGAAGGGGATGGGGAGTTAAGGCACCGGTGAGATGAACGTCTCGTTGTCGTTCTGCGCGCGCATCGCTCCCGGTAGCGCCTTGGCAGGGACGAGGAGCGCGGGAACACCTCCACGCCAGGCTTCCCGCCGCCTTCGTGGGCTGGATTTTTACACAAATGCCATTTCCAGCTCCCAGAAAATCCAGCATATTAAACCCGCAGCCCAGTCCGTTTGCAGAGGGAGAAGGAAAATACTGCCGAGGCTTGTAATAACCGGCAATCCCCCAGAGGGGGATCGGAGACTGGAGTTGCAGCCTGGCGCGCACAGCCACCTCCCGCGCCGCCGCGCACCTCACAGGCCGGACAGACGGATGGATGGATGGATGGATGGATGGATGGACAGGTTGAGGGTGCAGCTCGACACCCAGACAGGCAGGGGCTGGGGGGCGGCTGAGCCCCTCTGGGGGCTGGAGCTGTGTTATTGCAGCTCAGTCAAGGCAAAAAGCTGTATTTCTCCCCAAAACCAGATTCGGCAGCCAGACTGGCACTGTCAGCAGATTTGCTCTTGCAGGTCCTACAAGAGCTGGTGGAGAAGATGCTCCCCACAGTTCCCCCCTCCACTTTATACTGGGACAAACTGGGAGCCCCATGTGTCCATGAACCCCTTGGCTGGCTGGGGGACAGCTGGGAGCTGCCGAACCCACAGCAGCACGGCCAGCCAGAGGTGAGACATCCTCCAGGTCCCCAATAACACCACCAGACCGTCAGATTTTCACCAGCCAGCTTAAAGCTTGGATTTGCCCCCCGTCCATTAGCCACTGGGACCAGCACCCGTGAGCTCAAACATTTAACTGGTCCCCACGTGGCCACCGCACAGCAGAGGAACCCCTCTGGACCCAGGCACAGCCAAGCTCATCGCCCCCCCATAAACACGCAGGGGAAGAGGCACTGAGCTTAGACCCAGCTTAAAACCAGAGCAAAACTAGCGCCTTCAAACAGGGAAAAACCTCACATTCTGACAAATCCGAATGCTCGTGCGATAACCCAGCTGGAGCATTGGTTAAGTTATTACTCGCTGTGTGTTTAACGCAAACGACTCCTCAAAGCTTTCACGCCTCGGCAGGACTGGGCTCAGCCTGGCACCTGGATACGTGGGAGCCTGGCTCCTCCGCGCTCCCTGGCACAGGGAACCAAGGGGTCCAGAGTCTCCATTTAGAAATACTGGAATATTAGGGAAGTGAGGGAAAAGTCCCCCCGTCTTTTCAAGGAGGTTTCCATCTCCCCCTTTGAGGACATCACATCTGGCCCTGGCAGCAGCCCAGCCCCGTTCCCACGCGCCACCCCGCTCCGCAACCGGCAGACGCGGAGCAAAGTGGCAGCGATGCTCCGCTGCCTCAAAATCCCCGACGATCCCCCGACAAACCCCAGACGCGGGACATAAATCAGGGGCAGGAGCGCAGGCACACGCTGTCACGCGCCGGCCGCCCGTTTCCATGGTTTCCCGCGACTGTCGCTCCTGAGGGCGCGGGGTTAGGAGGCGACTTGTTCCAGAAGGAGAAAGATGCTGCGTTGGCACCATTGCTGTAACTCCCGGCCGGGGATTGCACTGACGAGCAGGCAGCATCGCCCCGCGATGCCCCGCTGGCCTCTACGGCCCCGCAGTGTCGTGGGTGACCCCGGTCCCTTTGGTGCGCGGGGCTGTGCGGAGGCGGGGGTGGCCCTGAGGGCCGGGATGGCATTTGCTCACCCTGCGCAGCCCAAGCTGCCCGTGGTTGCTGCCTCCGTCCCCAAGGAGAGCTCAGCGCAGTGGCAGGGCGGCCCACGGCTCGGGGACGGGGACAGAGGACGTGGTCCCCATGGCCAGTGGGGCCTGTTGAAGCCGTCCTTCATTTATACGGCCATGGAGAGTGAGGATGGGTTTCCACGCCCTCGCAGCCTCTGCTCGCAGTGCGCCGTGTTCCCGCGGGGTCTCTACCCGCCTGCCGACGGCTTCTCCCACGCCCCCCGTGCCCTCCCACAGCTCCTCTCCTCCCCCCCGTGCGCTGGGTGCAATGAGAAATGTACTTGGCTCCCAATCCTCGAGTGGGAGGTGAAGGCAAAGAAACTCGAGGCTCCAGCTCCACGGCGCGTGGGATGTGGATGATGGCAGATCCCCACCCTTGACTCCTCCACCGTCTCTGGGGCGAGGGTGGAAGCCCCCCGGCCAGACCCTCGGGGCCGAGCCTCTTTCCTTCGCACGTGGGGACAGCATCCTTACTCGGTTCCTGGAGAAAAGCAGGTGACATTGCATCCCCTGCGACGAGGATCCCTGGGACCTTCTGACAGAGAAAAAAGGTTGGCGTGGTCACAGTAAGAGACCCCACGAGCTCCCTCAGGAGAGCTTTGGGAAGGAGCCGCGGGAGCTGCCCCGAGGCCTCGGTGCTGGTGTGATGCTGGGAGCCCAGCAAGGACCCCGTCTCCAGACCCTCAGGACCTGGCCAGAACAGGAGCAGTGCTGGGTGAAATAAAGGGAAACAAGGCTGGAGGCACCGGCGTGGTAACGGCACGCAGAATTGCAGCCCTGACTCTGCCCCTTTTTCCTCCGAGCCGCACGGGGTGGGAGGTGGAAGATGCTGATGCGGCTCCTGGTCATTTTGGCTCCTATCGCCGTGTCCGAGGCCGCTGCGGGGCACGCGTGGGTGCCAGGTCGGGTGCTCCTCCTTTGTCCTCCCCAGCAGCCGCCTCTCACCTCCTCCCTCCTGCGCAGCCTCACCCGGAGACGCTGGACTTGTCATTGCTGAAACGAAGCCCCTGTTGCCAGCCCGGCTCAGCCGGCGTTGCCCCCGCATGCAATGCCGTTCTCTCCCCCTCCTAACCCAGCCCTGCTGCCAGCTGCGAAGTCCTGGCTGGAAAAGGTAGCAGGAGCCTTTCGAGAACGGCTTTGCAGTGCCCGCTCCCGCCAGCCTCCCCGGGAGGGGAGGATTCAGCCGAAAGCCTGGATAAATGCTCCGTAATTACTGCAGGTTTCCTTCCCCGGCTCCTCTGATCCCGGGAGAGCCGTGCGCCATCCTGATGCTGCCGCTCTGCGCCGGCAGCTCCTGCGGCCTGCGAGCTGTCGCGGCAGGACCGGGCTGGAGGACAACATGCTGGGGGGTTCAAAGGGGCTGCAGCCAACAGGACCCCCCCAGATCCTGCTGCGGTCGCATCGCCACCTCCGTCTCCATCACACGGGGGTGGTGAGCCCATGCAGGATGTTGCGGGACCCCGATTTAATCGTGCAGTCATTGTCCGCGTTTCTGGCGCGCTCGGTCGCTAATTTACTCCTAAAGACCAGTAGTGTCAGCAGACTGGGATTCTCCCAGCTCCGTGTCCTCGACACAGCCGGGAAGAGCCAAGCCAGCAAGGGGACGGCGCAGGAGCTGCTGAAACCCAGCTTTCCTCCTCTGATTGAAACCAGAGCTCGCGCGGCGCTGCCGGCGCTGGTGGGGAACGCGTTTAAACCAAACCCGCCAGGCCCTCCCTCCGACATGGAAATAGGGTTTGGCTGCTCCGGGGTCGGAGTCCAACGGACGCAGCTTCATGCAGAGACCGAGGTCTGCGGTGCCAGCCGAGCACACTCCTCAGTGGGACCCTGCCCCAGGCCCCCGGCTCCCAGAGGGGACCCCAACCCCTGCGGCCACTCTGACCTCGCACTCGCGGGAGCAGGATGCTGTGGGATGCCGGGGATGCCGGCATGGGGACCGGCACGGCAGCAGGGCTGGGGTGCTGCCCGGGATGGACAGGATGGAGACACCCAGGCAGGACCCTTGGCCACAGAGCGCAGAGGGGAGGTGGGTGGGTGAGACAGGAACAGCGCAACCTCCCCGTAACCTCAAAACTCATGTCAGCTTTCCATCTCCCTCCCTAAAAACTCCCTACCAAGCCATGCAATCCAAAAAAACCCCAAGGATTAGGAAATCCAAGGGAACAAAAGGAAGTGGAGAGGGGCCGTGGGTGCTGCTGGAGCTCGCAGGCAGGGCAGGGCAGGGCAGGGCGAGGAGCTGCTGAGGCAGCCCTGGAGAGCACTTCCCTCCCAAACCTGGTCCCGGCCTGGGAACTGTTGCAAAAAAACCCCAGTCCCACCCTGGGATTTGAGGAAACCTTGTGATGCAACTGGGAGGGATGGAGCAAGAGGCGCTTGCTCCGGAAGCAGGTGACAGATCCAGCACCTCGGGGCTGCACAGGTAGGGCATCAGCCGGCTGCTAAATTTCCTCGGACCCTGAACAGATGCCTCCGGTGTCACCACCTTTCCCCTTGTGCCCCCGCCCTGTACCGAGCTCTCCTGCCTGCAGGAACTGGCCACCCCCCGGGAACGCAGCCCCTGTGACAGCCGGACCCTTCAGCGGTGAGCGAGGATGACAGGGTCATTGGTGACACTTCCAAACAGATTCTCTTTGCTGCTCTTTTCCTTCCCAAAGCCGGTCCGAGCGCGGCAGGGGCTGCTCAGGAAAGCCAGCGAGCTCATATATTCCTGTCATCTTGCATTTGGTGTCAGGACGTGAAGTAAACACCGGCAGGGACCTCGCACCGGCTCAAAGACAAGCCCTGTTTCTTATTCCGATCACATTGTCCCTGCTCCCCGTACGGCTCCAGTGATTCCTATCTGAAAAAGCAAAGCCTTCAAAACCCATTAAGTCTGCCGCGCCGCTCCAGCCCTGCTCTCGAGGGCCGGGGCAAGAGGCATTAACTAATCTGCTCACATTACCTTGCCTTTGAACCGCGCATCTCTCGGCGGCAATCGAGAGCGATGGGAAGCGATACGCTCCCGCACGGGGCCAGTTTTGGCCGCTGAGGTCACTCAATGTCGAGGAAGCGGAGGGACTGGCACCCTGCACCCGGCTCCCTTTGGCACCCGGGCGTCACGCAGGGCTGGTGCCCACGGCGGCGGGGGGGAGCCGCCCAAGCTGCGGTCCTCTGCGTGGTTTCGGAGGACCAACGGTTATAAACAAGCCGATGAAGGAGCGAGCTCCTGCGGCTGCTTTTCCTCAGGGCCTCAACAGCATCTGAGGCGCGAGAGCGGGGACCTTCCTGGTGCCAGCCCGGCTGGGTCTTGGCGTGGGGAGAAGGGTTTGCCAGCAGCGGCGTCCCCCCAGGGGTTACGAAAGCCACGTTGCCTACTGCCAAGGAAAAGAGGGTCCGTCCAGCCTCCCAGGCTCCAGCTCAGCCAGCAGCCGCTGTTTATTTGGCATCGGTGAGTTCACAGCATACCGAAACGTGCTCCTGGGAGGCCAGCGCGCTCCAGCGTGGCTGGCCGGACATTGGGCTTGGCCACCCCACACGCTCCCCGGCGCCTTGCGCAAGGCAGCTCCTCTGGCCTGACTTCCACTCGGGAAGAAATTACTCACTCTCGTTTCCATCTGGCTGGAGGAGATGCTTGGGATGTTTCTTCCACCGCTCTCCCGAAGGTTTCCCATCCCGCCGGTGCCAGCAGCGAGGCCAGATCCGCCCCCTCTGCCCCCGGCCGAGCCCCAGGTTGAGGGACGGGGACTGTTTACTGGACAGGCTTGGAGGGACCTGGTTTTAGGGACATTTCAAGTGCAGCTCGTGGGTGTTGTTTTAGGGTTTGGAGCACTTTGAGAGGACGTGTCCACCAAGAGGGGATGAACCACGGCCGCCCCAGGTCCCTGCTGTGGCTGGACTTGGGGGGCACCTCTGGCCCCAGCCTCCGGACGAGAGGCTTCCCGGAAAGCTCGGCTTCGCTTTCTCCTTTAGACCCAACCAGTCACTGAATCTGGACCAGTTTAGGTTGCTTGGATTCGGTTCTGGTTTCAAAATCCTTTTGCGGGGATTCCAGCTGAGTTACGGGAATGGCCAGCCTGGGGCTTTTCTCAGCTGCCCTGCCGCAACACAGCATCCAGCCTACGTCAGCCCTCGTCTCAGCCCCGGGGCCAAACCAGAGCTGGGGCATGGCGCAAGCGGAAGAAACCTGCCGGGTTGTGTGCGGCCCCCTGGGCGCGGGCCCAAGGGGAGACGTGTCCCGACTTTGGTGAGCACCGGCATTAGCCCCCCCGAGGGGCTCCGTGCCTCGGAGCCCGCTGCCGTGGTGTCAGTGTGGGGGACAAAACCCCACGGGGACACTGACCCGCGGCTGCCTGGGAAGCCAGTTCCCGCAGCCCCCTGCCTCCTCGGGCTCTTCTCCAGGCCAGGACCCTCAGGCACCGTTAAACCCTACACACGTGCGTTCACGGGCGTGCGGGTGCACACACGCGGCTGTCCTCCCCCCGCCCTCTCTCTTACAGAGGATTCTTCCCCAGTTTTCTCTCTGAGAAACCCAGAGTCGCTCGGCTCCGGAGGACGCGTTCTCCATCGCAAAGGGCTGAGCTGGGACAAGCTGCCCGTGGACGGGGACATCTAAGGAGCTTATAGGGGAGGCAAAGGCTTCCCCAGTGAGACACTGGAAATGGGCACAGAGGTCTGGGGGGAGGCTGTGGGGCAAGAGCTGTGCCGTGGGGAGAGGCGTGCGTGCTGCTGAGCGATGGGAGAGCTGGGAGGAGGAGGAGGAGGAGGAGGCAAACCCAGCCCGGGCAAGGGGAGGATGCAGACAAGATCTCGAGGTCGGCTGGCTGAGCCGCGTCCGTGGGGAATTACAGGCAGGACTGAGCCTGTCAGATTACCGGAGCCGGGAAGGGGGAGCAGGCTGAGGCAGATCTGGCAGAAGGAGGGATGCAGGAGCTGGAGAGAAAGGGAGGAGCGGGGGGAAGGTGGGCGAAGAGGGGAGGGAGGCACAGTGGAAAGGGGGAGCAGAGGGAGCACCCAGCCCTGGTGGTGATGGGGCTGGTGGGGGCAGGAAGCCGGGCTGGGGGGGCCATGGGGTGGGAATGGGTTTGGTCCATCACACGTCAGCCCCAGCGCCCGCCTGGCCAAGGTGTGGGACCGGGGGCCAGCCGGGGCGGGAGCACCGCATGCCAAATCCAATTAAGTGCTCAAGGGGTCATGGAGCAGCCGGCTGGCTCCCTCCCGTCCGAAGGTCAGAGGAGAGTGTCCCCATTTGTCGCCTCTTAATTACATCTGATCCTGCCTTAATTCCTCCTAAAACCAGCCCCGAGAGCCTTCAGGTGGCTGCTGAGGAGAGGTGCCCGCCAGCCGGGGTGACGGGCCAGCCGGGCACGGGCTGAGCGGTGCCTCCAGGAGGGACGCGAGGGGCCGGCGGCGCGGCGTGGTGATGGAGGAAGCGCCATGTGCACCACCCTCCTGCTCCTTGGCACGCTGGTCATGATGCTGCGACGCCGCTTCTTCAACAAAGTCGAACCGTATGTCCTGTCCCGTCCCCTTCCCGCCCCCTCAGGGCCCCGGGCTGGGGATGGGAGGGTGAGGGGTGGTCCTGGGGTGGAGGACCTCGCTACTCATCCTTGGGGATAGTTGGTTTCCTTCTAGTTTTGGTCCTCTGGGTGACCCAGGACACATTCCCTGGTGCTGGGCGGAGGGGAGCCTTCTGTGATGGGTTGTCACCTCCGTCCCGTTGCACCAGCGCAAGCAAGGAGGAGATGCAGGACTGGTCCCCCGTCTGTCTGCTGCAAAGGGACAGGGCTGAACTCCTGGGATTCAAGGTGTTTCCCAAACGGAGTAGTCCCTGTCTTCATGCCCCAGATGGGGAGGAGGCTGTGCAGTGCCCTTGGCCATGGGGACACCACCAAGCTGCCAATGTCACCCCAGCTTCCAAACCTTCACCTGGCACAAAACAGCCCCCCGGGAGGTTCCCCCTCCATCCCTGGGTGAGGCTCCGGTGATGGAGGGTGCTGGAGAGCATCAGACAAGCGCCGGCTCTCAGAAGAGCTGGCAGCTGCCACCCCGCAGCTGTGGCCCTGGTGCGCTGAGCTCCGTGCCCACGCACGCTCTCGCACCCGCGCGTCCTGGCTCGCAGGCGAAGGCAGGGAGCAGATGGGAAGGGACTTGCTGCAGTCCCGCAGCAAGGCGATGACAAAGCCGCCACCGGAGTTCCGGGTCAGCTCCCGCTCCGCGCATCCCCACTGTGCCATGGGCACAGTGCCGGTGGCTGCGGCTTCCGCTACCTGCAGCTCCCCGTGTCTTTCGGGACGGCGTTTCGCTCCCATTCGGCACACGCTCGGCAGAGGGGCCGTGCTCGCGGTGGGGCCCGGCATCGCCCTCGCTCACTCTGCAGCCGCCTGCTCCAACGCCAGGCTCGGCTCGAGGAGGTTTCCGCTGTAGACGCGCAAATCTATTTACCAGCGGAGACTGGAGACATCTGAAAGTGGGGAGGTCAAATTGGCACTTAATGAGCCAATTAAGCCAGGGGAGGGAGAAACGAGCCTGGAAGCAGGGAAGGCATCTCCTGGCCTTTGTGCCCTTGGCCGTCCCTGTGCTACCCGCAGCGCCAGCTGAATTAAGGACTCATTAAGTGCCTGAGCAAATACGCGCGCGCTGCAGAGGTGGGAGCTCCTCTGGGCAGGGGGCACAGGGGTGGCTGGCGAGGCCGGCAGAACCGGCAGCCCCCAGGTCCATCCCTTGGGAACCGCAGAATCTTTAAGGTTGGAAAAGACCTCCAAGACCATCGAGTCCAGCCAAGCCGCAGGGCGAGCCAGCAGCGCTGGCCGCGCGCAGGGCAGGTGCGTGGTGGGGGACAGGTCACCGGGAGCCACAGCAGCGGCGCCGGCAGCGTGCGGGCACCCAGGGCCCCGGCCCCGCGGAGGCAGCTCCAGCCGCAGAACGAGCCTGGCCCTTGGGGGCTGCCCTCAGGGTGCCCGGGACAGGGGTGCGGGGCGGCTTTGTGGCTGGCTCAGCACCCTCCTAGGAGCAAGCGAAGCGTGCCGGTGTGGGAGGAGGTGTCAGGGCCGCAGGGCTGGTTTGTGGCTCAGTCACTGTGTCCTCGCTGCTAGGAGCAAGCAGTGGGAAAGGACCAAACCCTGCGGGAGGAGGTAGGATGGAGCCTGGAGCCCAAAAAGCCGGGGCTGAGAGGGACACTGGGGCTGCCCTGGCTGTCTCCACTCACAGCAGGATCAGCACCCCTTCCACCACATCTAAACCAGGGCCCTGCAACCTGCTTAGACCCCGCACTTGACTGCCCTCACCACCATCACCACCATCGATGTGTGGCTGGTGAGGCAGCATGCAGGGTGGGTTAGGAGCGTGCCTGGCGCCGGCAGCAGCAGCTCGAGCCTGGACTCAGCTCCAGGGCTCCCTGGCACGGCACGGGGCCGCGGGGAGCACCAGGGAGATCAGAGCGGGATGAACATGAGAAGCTTCCTCCAAGCGCCACCGTGGCTTTCAGAGAGGCACCTGGACCAGATGCAAAGAGACCGGCCAACAGAGAAGCCATTGCTGCTAGATTAGTTCTTCTGGTGATTAATCACTCTCGCCATTAAGGACCAGTGGCTATTAAGAGGTTTTCTACTTGCTCTGTTTTGGACATTCATCCACCCACCTCGCCCTGCGCTGGCATAAATCAGAGCAATTCCGCTGACAGCTTTATACCAGGAGAGAATTTGTCTCCAGCCTTTCATCTTTCGGAAAAAGGAAGCAGCAGAAGCAAGAGAAAGAAGTGCTGCTGGCCAGGGACTGGGGACAAGCGGTACAGGTGACAAGGACAGAGGGACCGAGGCTTCGGACGGGCACGGCGGAGGGCAGGCAGCATCCCCCAGACCACGGCCAGACCCGAGGCACCAGAGCCCCAGTCCAGTTCTGATCCAGCGAGATTTTGGTGAGTTAGAGGACCAGGCTCAGGCTGGGCAGGCGCCAGGACCCCGTACAAAGACCAGGATTTTCCGTACGTGCACTGGTCTGGATTAAAGACATCCCTAAAAACCAGCACACGGTGAAGCAAAAGACGGGAGTCCAGGTTTCCACAGGATAAAGCAGCCTCGGCGCAGGAACGTCCCTCTGGCTCTGACGTCCCCATGTGCAAAGCACAGCGTGTGTCCTGGGCAAAGGACACAAATGGACAGCACCGGCAAGATCAGATTATGTGAAATCCCCTGCTCACTTGACCTCCTTCACGTCCCGTCTTCTATTTATACACCTTGGGGCTGCCGGGGACAGCCCGGCTTGTCCTTGGCCCACAGGGCCGGGGCACTCAGCTGTGGGCGCGTGGGGCTGGGGGTGGCCCTGGAGCTGGCTGCCATCCTCTCAAAAAGAGAGGTTTGAGGGGTTTCCTCCGAAAGCCCGGCTGTGGAGTCTGCTGTTCCCCCTCGCTGGAGGCGAAAAGCGAACCGAAACGCTAACCTGGACTAACCTCCTCGTCAGGGGACAGGAGGGCCAAGGAGGACGCCCTGGGCTTCGCTGCTTGGGTTTCCTCAGCAAGCAGTGATTTATTCTTTGTTTTCTGTGCTATTTAATGAGCAGGTCCGGGCTGGGGGCCAGGGCTGGTTACGGATGCCTGCTCTGTTTGCCTTTCTCATGTTCCTCCCCTCCGGGCGGGAGCTGCTCACCGCCCGCTCCGCAGGGATGTGCGGGTTTGGGGAGGCAGAGGTGCCGCTGACCCAGAGCCTGGCATTTGGTCCTGGTGCCGGTCCAGCACAGGGGGAACCAGGGCAGTGAGCACCCAAGGGAGCCCAGAAGCACCCAAAGGAGCTGTCTGGGAACAGCCAGGTCTGTGAGGGGACAAGTCCTCCGTGGAGACCCCTTGGAGAGGGAACAGGCTGGGGGCTTGGTGGGGCAGGGCTGGACTGTGGCGCTTTGGGGAAGAGAAATGTGGATTTGCCTTTGCTGCTGCTTCCTCAGCCCTCTCACAACAGGCTGGACACAAATCCCCCAGGCCAGACACCCGGGGCCATGGGGAGAGGGAGAATTTGGTGCCTGCACCAGCCTCTCCCCCAACGAGGACATCCTCGTCACACACCACGTGCCACGCTGCAAGGCGAGAACAGACCCTCTGCGCCTCAGGCTGGAGAAAACAGAGCCGGTAGCTGGGATTTAACCTTCCAGCTTGGTCCCCTCTGGGAAGCAGGACGTGACCTCCTCATTTCCAGCGCTGGCAGCCGGCAGCGGCGGCACACGGCTCTGCATCTCCGGGCTGGAGCAATCAGCGCACAGCAGGCACGCACAGACAAGTGTCAGCTGAATTTCTGTACGACTTTAAATACGTTAGCAAGGCCACAAACACAGCTCCAAAGCGCCGCAGGCACAGCCGAGCTGGTAAATAACGCCCAAACCCACCAGCAAGAAAATCCTCCCCCTTTTTCCGCGGGAGACAAGGCTTCGGACCGCTTTCCCCCGTGTATCCGGGTGGCAGCCAAGCAGATCTGCTCCCCACCTTGCTGCGTGTGAATCCAGTAGCAGAAGGGTCAATGCTGTGCCACTTCTGCGCAGTCATTATCCCGCCGGTTATATAAATGTCTGGGCGTGCACAAAAGGCACTGCTGATACAGTGGCTCCGACACCGCCGCACTCCAACACCTGCTTTTCAGCTGGAGAGAAAGCCGAGCGCGAGAACATCTCGAGAGCTGTCACACAGAAGGCTGCTGCCTTTCAAGCTGAATGGAGGTCTAAATAGCTCTCACTTCTCCTTTAGAATCTCATTTCTAAATGCAATTAATACTGGCACATGCATAATGAGAGACTGACGAGCGAATACAGACTCTGGCAATAAAGAAGCCAGCCCCAAGCGCTATGTAAATATTACAAATCCTCGCCAGAAGCTGACCGGGGAAGACAGCTTTCTGATGATTAAACCCAAGTGACAATACGACTGGATTCCTACATCTGTCACAACACTACCTGCTGACACGTAATGAGCTACGCTGAAAGAACGAGCTCTTGCTGCTCTTCAATGCAGATAAAATGTCTATTTGTAGAATGTAATTAATCTCTTCTTCAAAATCAGGAACCTTAGTGTCCTTGGTAACAACATGCCAGTGACTCAGAGAGCGTCTCTGGCTTTCTCTCCTGATTTTGGAGCGAGTTGTTGAAAGTGACCCCAAATTCTAGCACTGAAAAGGAGCCGTGCTGCAGAAGTGGAAAAGCCAGCTGGGTGCCAGGAGGTGGGGACGGGTTTGACCCAGCTCTCTGGTCCCCACAGGGCTCCTTCGGTGGCTTGAGGAGATTTCTGGACCTGTTTCAGCCATGGTCCCTAGGATGAGACGAGCTCTGCCCCAAAACCTGGTCCCCAGCTCACTGAGCATCAATTCCCTTTTGCCATCAGGTGAAGCCAGGCAGGAACCACACCGAGAGCAGGGTGAGGGCGAGCACGACGGGGTGAAGCCGCTCCCTCCTCAGCCTGGTTTCCACGGGCGATAAGCGCTGTGCGATCACGCTGTCTGTGCCTCTACTTGCACACACACGTGTGACTGCTCCCCCAGACGGCTTTTGCAGCCAGGTTTGGCAGGGGATAGAAGTTCAAAAGCATCCAGCCCCTACCAGGCAGCGAAGATGCAGAGCCACGAGCGCTGATGCGGCAGAGGGACGCAGGGAAGCATCGCCTGCAGAGCCCCTGGTCCCTTTGAGGGGTCTGCTTGGGCATCGCCTGCTCCTCCAGCCACCCCGCTCTGGGCTGGATGAGATGGGTGCCAAAAAGGCAAAGCTGGGACACTCAAAAGCACCCGGGGGTCACATCTGCTTTCTATGAATCTCAGAAGGAAGAAGCCGCTGCTGGGTGTCGCTCACTGACCCCCTTCCAAAGCCCGGGGGAAGGACGGGCTGTGACAAAGGGATGGCTGGCTGGAGAGAGTGGGTGATGGAGGCCTTGCATCATCGATTTATTTCCTGGCAGAAAAAAAAAGGAAAAAAGAATCGTTGGATAAAATCAGCATATTCCAGGCTAAACTATGTCACAACTCTGTGGGACATGAGCTGAGGTGCTTGGTTCCCCCGTAAGGGATGTTCACCCCTGCCTGCCGCACGCTGCCTTGCAGAGCCGGGGCGACACGGGGAAAAGGAGGGGTCTGTGGTTGCCGAGGGCTCAGCTCCTCCAGCGCAAACCCACCCATTCCCGCAGCGAGTGCCCGCTTTCCGTTAGAAAAGGCTGCAGTCGGCACCGCCGCCCAGCTCACCCCGTCTCTCTGTCCCCAGGCATCCCGAGGGAGAGGAAGAGACCAGGACAGCGGCTGGCTCTGACCCTCGCACCACCTAACGCTGCTTCGGAGTTAACGCCAGGTGGGATGTGGCAGTTCTCTGGGATACTGGGAAAATCGTGGAAAGAAAGTGCCAACTTGGGGTAAAAAGCCTGATCCTTGCCTTTCTGCCCTGCTCACGGAGCCCACAGGCATTTTAACGATGGTTTTCCTGTTTCAGCCAGGATTTCCAGGTCTCTTTGCCAACTGTGAAGGCTCTAGAAAGTGGCTCGCTCGGGGGGAAGGGAGCGAGAGCCTGAAATGGGCAGACTGGAAGGGAAAAGCCCATTTTCCCAACACTTTCCATAGCAGCCCAGTTCCCAGGTGAGGGCGCATCCAGCCCTTCCTCCGTGGCCTCCTGCCCGGATGCCGGGAGCAGGGACAGAAAGGGCAGCAGAGCGGGTGGTGGTCCAGCCGGGGCGGGGATGGGGCGCGTGCCACGCGGGGACTGGGGACTGATGCGGCTTTGTGTCCTGCACAGTGACGCCGGGGAGCACGGGCCGGCTGCGGGCTGTCCAGCGGCGGCTCCCAGCAAAGGTAGGGCAACCCACAGCCCTCTCTTGGCCCCGGGAGGAAATCTGGGTGTCGAGGGAGAGGGGACGCTGGCCTGGGCTGGGTCATGAGTGTGGAGTTCAGGGGGAATTGAGGCCAGGGCTGTCTTTCCTAATCCCCCCAGCCTACAAGGCACGGCTGAACGCCCGCGGGCCGCACAGGGACTCACCTTGCCCTGCCTTCCCTTCGCCAGATCCCCCAAGCTCATCACCTCGTCTGTCCCGGCTCAGCGAACGATTAACCGCGACTCCTTCTCCTCCCGCAGCCGCCACTCAGCCCATCCCGGCCTCGGCGCATGCCGAAACCTCCAGCAGAACAACCCACGACGCCAACAAACCCACATCGCTCCGGTTCCCCTCCTGCAGCTCGGGGAGGACCCCGCACCGCGTTAAATGCTGCTGCAGAGAAGAGATTTGCCCGTTGCTAAGGCTGAGCCCCGGGAGGAGGCCGGCAGCCCCACGGCAATGCCCTCTGCAAAGCGAAACGCGGCCGGCGGGCGCGGGGCGAGCGGGCAGCCTGCTCCCCGCGGTGGGGTTCGCAGGCTCTCGGCAGGTTCCCCATCTACGTACACACGCTGATAAAAGATCGGTTTGCAGACACAGCTTGCTGTAGATGACGGCAGTAGGGGCACATCTGTTTCTACTAAGCCCCAGTCTCGTGCTGGGTTTATTTGGTCCATTTGCGGCGGGGAAGAGTCGCTTTCGGCATTCAGAGATGTCTCGTGTCTGGGAGTCTGGGAGAACTGGGGGGGGGGTATATTTTTGGCTCAATTTAGCCACAAAAATTTGGTTTTAGAATAAAGAAAAATATTCCTGTTTTCTGTTTGCTGCCAAGCTGCGGCAGGCAATTTCTTGTGCAAGCCTTCATTTGTTTGAGAACTCGGCGTCCTGTTGGAAAAATAAATGTTCTGGTGGGAAAAGTCTATCAGCACGCATCGACTGGCCATCGGCGGGGCCGCACGCATCAGCTTCACCCTGGCTGAAAAAGCACTTCCCAAAGCGTTTGCCAGTACACGTGAGGCAGGAGACAGATCTTCGCTTTTTTGGTAGGGCAAGTGGTTACAGCGCAGAGTCCTTTCCGTGGGCACAGTTGTGCTGGCCTCACCACGGCTGGCGTGACTTTTCAGGGCCAAACACACCCCTTTTGGCCCCCGAACGGGCTGTTTGCTCCGTTCCGGGGGGCTCCCGGCTGACGGCAGCACCGTGTCCCCGTCCCGGGGCTGTGGGGTCGCCTCCCCGCCGCCGAGGCAAGGCCGGACACACGGAGAAGAGGGCCCAGCGGTTTGGTTCTCCTCTGTGATAATTTCACAAATGCCTACAGTTTTCCTAATAGATTCTTTTTTTCCCCTGAAGCTTTTTAATTAAGCCTTTACAACCTCAACTCACTCAACAATTCTTATTTCTTATTTTTGCTAAAGGAATATTGCGATCAGGAAGAGCAAAGCTGCTGTTTTACCCGAGCTGATGCATTTTATAGCAGATTAAAAGCAAGATGGAGTCAGTAACGCTGGGAAGCGGGGTGGGGGATGAATACAACGTACGTGAGCTGAAGGCGGCGCAGAAGAGGTCGGGGGCTGGAGAGACAAACGCTGATCAGGATTGAGGCCTCAAAAGCAGAATCAGCTCCTCAGATGCCAGGAATCCCCTGCACC
This sequence comes from Ardeotis arabs, assembly GCA_011801015.1. Classification (NCBI taxonomy): domain Eukaryota; kingdom Metazoa; phylum Chordata; class Aves; order Otidiformes; family Otididae; genus Ardeotis; species Ardeotis arabs. The sequence goes on from JAAGAY010147583.1 coordinate 36,592, forward strand.
CCCCTGGCATGCCGGCGGAGCCGTAGTGTGGCTCGTGCGTACGGGCTGAAGGCAGAATGAAGGTCAGGGCTGAGCTGCAGGGCGGCGTCAGGGCTGAGGCTGCTCAGCTCTGGGTGGCAGCGATGGGAGGCAGGGAGGATCCGCAAGGTCAGGCGCGGGATGGAGAGGAGCCCCGGGAAAGATGCGCTATGCTGGAGCTACGACAGCCCCAAAGACTGGAGCAGAGCCCAGCGTGACCCGCTGAGGGGAGCAAACTGGAGGCACGGTCATCCTGGGCTTAGGGAAAATCTGGATTGTAGTCCGGATACCACCACTGACTCTGACCTTTCTCCCCATCTGGACACAAAAAAAACCCAGGAAGGACAACGTGGGGCCAGCTGGAAATGGCGCCTGCAAATGTCACGGTGCTGCCGGGAACCGGCTCTGCAAACCTGGGCGTGCAAACATCGCTTGCTAAATCAGCTGCACAGGGGTGTTGTAGATTTGGGGGATAAAGGTTTCCTGAGCCGCGGAAAGGCCAGCTCTCCGCCCAGGGACCTCTGACAGGGAGGATTTCGTGAGAAATGTTTTTTATTTACTCAATCGGCCACAGCCAGCGGCTGAGCTAAGAGCGGGTGAGTCTGCCTGCAGCGAGCGGCTGCGCGAGGGCTGCTGGCCACGACGAGGTGTTTGCTGTCTGCGCTGAGATCTGCGATGGTCCCGGAAGGCCCTCGGTGGGTGGGAGAGGGAATTCGCTTAACCTCATTAACTTGTGGCCAAAACCACCCTCGGCTTTACGAGAAACACAGAACTGGTAGTAACAGCCCTCACAGGCCAGGCGCGGTGTCACCGGTGGTTCTCCGAGGGATGGGATGCCAACGGTCTCCTCAGGGCCAGGGGGCTGAAGGACACAGTCCCACCATTGCGGTCCCACCATTGCGGTCCCACCGTCGTGCTCCCGCTGAGATGCTGCTGTTTGTTTGAGGAGGAAGGAAGGATTGTGACATCTCTGCTCTTCTTGTTTCCGCCTCTGTCCCCTCTAAAATACGCTTTGGGAAAAACCAAACGGGAAATGAAACGGCGAGTGGGCTGCACCCAGCTGGGGGTGGTGGAGGTGGTGTGGGACCAGCAGTCCCACACGGCCCGGAGGAGGGGGCGAAGCTGTGGGGCCTGGCCTGGCCCAGCTCCCCGGGGTTTATCTGAGTGTCTGTTTTCATCATTTCTCTGTGAGAAGGGAAAGGGACCACACAGCAGCAGAAAGTCCTGGAAATCTGTGAGGGAGACCATTCCCAGCACCCTTCTCTCCGCCGTTGTCCCCGTGGAGGACGTATGGTTCTGTATAGGCTCCAACTCAGTGAGATAACGCCTCACAATGAAATTCCTAATTACAGCCAGGGAGTTCCACTTTCCCAGCTCCGACCTTCCTGTCTCGGCTGAACACATGGTTGCTCTGATGGACCGAGTGTCCCCATCTCGCCTGGCCTGTCTGCTCCATCCCCTCCAAACAGACACTGCTGTCTCTCCTCTGCTCCGGCTTCTGAGGCATCCTAAAGGCTGCTTGTGACCTATAACTTTTCCTTTTCTCAAAAAAAAAAAGAAAAAAAATCAATCAAAAAACTACAGCAGGGAGAGGAAATTGCTTCAAGTTTCTTAACTATCTCACGGAACAAAAATGCTTCTGAAGGCTGTTCAGGGAAAGAGAGGGTCAAATGTCCCTCATTAATGCTGATTTACTGAGAGGGCTGGGAAGTGGAAGAGGGAGACAGTCCAACAGCGTGCCTCAGCGCACTGGGAGCCCCGACTGGGATCCAGCCTGGGAGGTGAGAGCCGCTCTGCCCGGCACGAGATGGGCTGGTGGGTTCACGGGCAGAAGGCACGGCGCGGTGCGGGCCGCCGTGCCCCCGGGAGCAGCCCTGACCTGCACGAGCACGGCGGAGCTCCCTTGGCTCTCGGCGGCAGTTTGGAAATTCGGTGGCTTCCTGAAGAAAAGAGCAGAGCGGAGTCCTTCGCAGGGAGGCTGGTGCTGCGCCGGGGCGGCTGCCTCGCCCCAACCTCAGCCCGCGCCGCCCTTCGCCGGGCGGCCTCCAGCGGGAGCCTGGCGGAGAGGAAAGGGAGAAGGCTGGCCCAGATTTGAGGGTGTAAATCAGCAGGGTTCCTCTCCAGAGAAAGCTCAATTACATTGATTTACACTTGCTGCGGATTTGGTCCATTCAACCCAATTAAAACTCCAGAGGAAGCGCAGAAAGGCAGGATGTAATTACCCGCGCTGGAATCCCAGCTTGGAACAGGAGGCAGAGCTCTCCGGATCAAATTAATCCCTGGTGTAACTCTGCCGAAGTTACACCCGGGCTATAATTGGCCTGAAACATTTTAACTATCTCATTTAATGTTATTCATGCTCTGCTGGAGATGAGAATGTTTATCCAAAATGAGAGACTCTAATGCTCCGTAGCAGTAATGGAGCGCGAGGCTTATGCGGCTCCTCATTTACAAGGATGCTGGGGAGGCCAGATTGTCACGGAGGACGCGGCAGATCTGGACTCCCCCAGCCTTTAACCATTTCCACGGCTCCCGCAGCGGCTGCCTGTCCTGTTGTCCTTCCTCCAGCGTGCCCACCCTCCCCACGCCCAGGCTGCTTTTCCATCTCTTGGAGATGCCAGGGGCAGGGGCAGAGGCAGGAGGAGATGTAAAGCGGGAGAAGAGGGAACGGAAAGCGCTGAGAGGCCTCTCAAGAATAAAGCGCCTATAAATCAGCAGAAGCGAGATTTCCCAGCAGCAGACTTACCTCCCCAGGGATGCGGAGAGGGGATTTCCAGCGATGGGAGCTGGCTCCGTGGCCCTTCTCTGAGTGACTCCAGGGAAGCAGCCCCCCAGGCTCCTGTAAAAGAACGGGGTCAGTGCTGCAGGTGGCTCGGCAAGCGCGTGGCCACCACGGGCCCCGCTGCCAGCCAGCCACCCCACGGAGAGCGTTCCCAGCTGAGTTATCCACCAGGCCCAGTGGACGATCCCACCATCACTTCAGCTGCCACCCCAGAGGAGGCCCGGGCCCGCTCCCCGGGCACTGTCACCCTCCGTGAGGAACAAGCCTGGGGAACCACGATCCATCCCGCTCCCCTTCCCGCGGCGATGCCGTGGGCCAGCCCAGGCGTGCATCCTGCCGCTTGGAAAGCGAAGCCCGCGGGTTGCACACCTCCCTGCCGCAGCTCCACTCCGGCTGCTGGCACCCTCCCAGGGATGCAGGGCGGCCCCAAACCGCCGCTGCGTGCCCTGCGTGCTCCTGGAGCCAGCCCTGGCAGGTACCGCTCACTGCGGGCCCTGCGTCGGCGCTACCCGGCTTTCGGAGGATTGCGATTAGCGGTCACTAAATCATACTTCCGCCCCTCAGGCTGTGTTTAAGACAGACCCTCGGTCTTTCCTCTGCTCCCTTGCCAGGGAAAACCACGGGAAAGGCAGATCTGCTTGTTCCAAAGCAATGTTTAATGCCGTGTAGCTTAGCAGAGGCTCAAGCATTACATTCATTCTGGCTCCTCTCTGCTCCTCAGAGGATATCAGATCCTTCTCTCGATACTTCCTCGCTCTTTGTAGATGTTACCCTAGTTTTCATTTCCAGGGCTTCCAGACTGTTTTTAACAATGCTGAGCTTTCAAGTTGCTTCCTTCAAACTTTCTCCAGCCATGCTTTCCCAGAGCCTAAATAGCTTTGATTATTCCCAGATGTTTCGCGTTTGTTAACCCCAGAGTAGTATTGTGTAACGGCTTGGAAAGAAGACTGGCAGCAGGCGGCCTGGGTTCTCTTTCCTGGTTCACCAGGAGAACACCACCTATGGGATTTATCCTACGGAACCAACACCATTAGCACCAGGTTGCTCAGGGCTAGAGGTGGCTGAAATCCTCCTGCTGATAAAGACAACCCACTGGGTCATGTTCTCCACCCAGTTCCTCCTCGTCCTCTGCTGAGATTTCTCATCAGGATGACACGTTGGGGCAACAAACCCACAGCAAAGCCTTTGCGCAGGCACCACCGAGACCGGCAGGCAGCACCTAATGGGAAAGACCTTGTCCGCCTCCAGGCCAGGCTGGGTTCCAGCGGTGGCCATCCCTACGCGCCAGCCACCCGGCCAACAGCAGCTCTGCTTGGGCCAAGTTCTCCCCGGCCTGGGAGAACGCGTGCGTACATCCTGACATGCCGAAGCGCGGGGAGTCAGGGGTTGTACACAACTGGCTGAACTCCTGACAAACCTCTGCGGCCCTCCCGACTCCGGCAATCCTGCCGCTCTCATAAAAAACATCCCCGTTCCCACCAGCGGAGAGCCAGGGTGTAGCCGAGCTGGCAGGAGATGCGGTTCCTCTCAACCATCCATAAATCTTCCCGAGATCACCCCAAATACCCCACATTTCTTGGTGCCTCCACCCACCCCGCTGGACCCTTCCACTTCCGCTTCTCAGCCCAGCGCTCAGCTCCGCAAAGCCCAAGGTCACTGGGAAGGATGTGAGCACATCCCATAGCGGCTCCCTCCCGTATGCGGAGGACCGTGCCTGGGCAGGGCAAGGAACAATAATGGAGGAGGAGGAAAACAAGATGGAAAAGGGGAAAAAAGCATCAAGAGAGAATATTTTTTTTAGCGGGGGACTGAGCGAAGGGACAAACCAACCCGTCCCAGCATGTCCCCGTGACCGCAGCCGGCCAGAAGCAATCCAGCAGCACTGTGCCAAAGTGACCTGTGGTATGAAGACCCCACCCCGAGGCAAAGTCCAGACCTCTGCCTGGGACACGGAGCATCGCCGGCCCCCAGCCCCACCACAGCAGGGTGCAGATGTGCCTCAGGCCAGCCCTGTCTGGGGCGGTGGGACCAGCGCTGCACCCCGCGGTGCTCAGCCGAACAGGGAGGAGGTTGAGGGAGGAGGATCAGAAAGCCAAGCTGCGAGTGAAGAGTGTCAGTGCTTGGAAAGCGCAACCAATTTGCTTTTAGTACAGTTCATGCCTCTCCAGCAGTGCCTAGAATAACAAATCCCCTCCACCCTCCCAGCCTGAATGCCGGAGGAAGCTGCTGAGAAACTTAATTGATTAGCTGGATGCGTGCACGGAAAAAAATTGCCCAGCATCAACGAAGTCACTGTCTTGACAGTTAATGCAGACACTGGTGGGAGATTAGAGAGACCAGCTGCAGGGGTTTTTGTCACACAACCCCTTTTAGTCTGGGAACAAGGCAAGGTCTGTTCTGACGGGGCGACCCTTTCTGCAGCGGCGCTGAGGGGCCGGAGCATCAGGGCTGCGTCGGCGCTGCGCTCACCACCCGCCCAGGGCTCGCTGGGCAGGACGGCCCCCCACGCTCAGTCCCAGCACCTGCAGCCTGTGGAGGGCACAGAGGGATGTTTTGGGCTGCCTGCAGCCCTCAGGCTCCAGCCCCAGAGGTCCCATCAGCCCCGGCAGCCCCCCAGCAGCAGGAAGAGATGCCCAGAGAGCAAGTTCAGCACCAGCGTGCAGTGGATGGAGCTGAGCGCGTTGGAGGAGCCAAATTTCCAGATGCCTCACAGCATCCTCCCAAAAAAAGAGATGCCCAGCCTCCCTAGCCCCTGCAGGCCGTCTCCCCCGTCCCAGCCCCTGCCCAGGCTTTCTGCTTTGCTCCCAGCATCTCCAGCTCTGCCCTGCCTGCCGCGGGGTCACCGCCTCCGACTCTGTCACCGCACAGGATTGCTTTCCCCGCTTGGTGAAAGAAAACAAGCAGCCAGCGGCCTGCAGGGGCTGCGAACTTGCCTGTCATGTTCGCTGACAGTATCACAACCTTTTGCCGCTTGTGTTTTTCCCAAACTGTCACCGCTCATCACGCCCCTTGTTTAAACCTCCGATCCTGAAAGCTTCCCGGAACCCTCCGCGAAACGCACGGCTGAGCAGAGCTGCCCTCCTGCCCCCGCTTCCCCTGCTGCTGCTATTTGCTGTTTGACCTGAGCAGCCCAGAGGAATGTTAGTCACGGTGCATTCCTAGCACAGCATCTGTTTTCTAGAGCAAAATGGGAACAGCTGCCAAGAAACAAATCTTCCCCTGACGCCTGGCACTTCTCAGGGGTGGAACAAAACTTCTTGAAGCCCCAAGGGAAAAAATCACCAGAGCTCAGCTGCAGCAAAACCCATCCCGCTCCAGCCCGCGCCCCCCAGGGATTTCTGCCGTGTGAGGGGGCTCAGACAGAGACTGATGAACATCATGATAGTGTCCATACGGTACCACTTTGAGAGCTGTGAGTGAGCGAGGAGCTGGAGAGAGACCTCTTCTCTAGCTGAAGGCACAGCGCTGCGGGACAGAGTGCTCTCTGCCTGAACCCCCCCAGCCCCAGCATCCCAGCCCAACCGTGCCCAGTATCCTCCTACCTGCCCCAGCCTGCTGTGCCTGTTGTAACTGGGCAGGACAGAGGCAGGGACATGATATGGGACGTGCTGAGTTCACACAGGGCTTGCTGTGAAAGAGCTTTTGAGGCTTGTCAGGGCGAAGCGAGGTTTGTCCCCAAGAGCTGTGAGAAAGCCTGGGGCTACCAGAGTGGGGCTAGCAAGGAGGAACGCACGCGGGGGTTGCACGGGCTGAGCTGGCTCTCAGATTTCCGGCGGAGGTGTCTACGTCTGCGGGATTGCTGCGTGCTCGAACAGCAGAGCTGAACGCTGTACACCACCCCGCTCCCCGTGAAGGGTAACATCTCCCCTGGGCGTTACCAAAGGTGGCACAGAGCCTGCGACAGCCTCTGCCACGCTCATCAGTCTCTTCTCAGATGGCCGTGGCGCAGCAGGGCTTTCAACGGAGGGTAACGCCTGATCTGTGGAGCCTCTGCTTACCAGGAGGAGTACAGAGCAGAGCAGCCCAGGTGGCTGATGCAGTCGGGCAGAGCTCCAGCAATGCTTCGGAGCAGCGGCTTTACTCAGGAACAGGGAGATGGTCAGAGACAGCCAGAAGGGAATGCAGGAAAGACTTTCTGGAGGCCTGGCACCTGACACACGAGCACCCTCAGAGCACACGGTTTCTTGGCCCTTCCAGCTGAAGGAACAACATTTGCTCTGCTTCGCTCACATTGTGAATGCGATAGAATAAGGTCAGAAATATTGATAGACTGGTTTCTTGCAGGGCTCATACCAACTGACACCCAGTTCTTGCTGGTAACCAGATTCCACCCTCAGTCGTGATGCAGAAGGCAGCCTTCAGACGACATCAAGGCAATACGCTTTTTCTGGTCCACCCTGACCGGGCCCGAGGTTTATCCTGAAAGCACCCATCGCGTTAGTGCTCAGCAGGCTCAGCCCGACAGCAACGGGCCTGACGGAGGCTCAGCTTCACTCGCTCCGTTCATCATTTTAGCGGGATACGCTGGAACGGGCTCAGCCAGCAGCAGCAGCAGCAGATAACTCAGCCCACCTCAGCAGGGGCACTGTTTCTTCGACCGTGAAGGTTTTTAGGCGTGAAGCACGTGGAGTTCACGGCTAGGACAGATGCAGCACTGAGCTGCTAAAGCCTAAGGCAGTGACACCAGGCTAACCCCGGTTAAGATGCATTTACGTTCTCTGTGAAGGTAACATGAAGTTCACACTGCAACGCGCGTCGCATCCTCGGTCACTGAGAGGCCCGTGAGTGCTGCAGAACGACGGGAGCTACTGACGGCAGACAAGTCACGACAGCACTTGAGCTTGTAAGCTGAAGATGGCAGAAAAGCCTGACCCTTGAAAAAGCAAGAGTTCATTTGTGATGCAGGCTCTCAGGCCCAGTTTACATAGCAAACCAGTCTCAGCAAGACCAGACTGCAGCTTCTCCTTCCGTTTCTCGGCTAGGCCAGGCCGTGCTGTTATAACAACACAAGCAGAGTCCTCTGTCGCAAACACCATCTGCTGAAGAGGAGGAAGGTCTCACGCTGTGTCAGTCTCTTTCATCTCGGTGGAGGTTCTGCACAGGAGCTGGCTGAAGTTAGAAAAGCAAAGGAGACCCCAGCAACAGCTTTCCCCGGCGCCGTCTGTGGGCAGTGACTGGTTTGACTGGAACAGGACTTCAGAGAGGCCGGGCAGCACGCACGCAGGCCAGTCCCTCACACCACTCCTCAAGCTTTGGTTGAAAGCAGTATCAGGGTTTTCCCCCCACCGAACTGCATGAAGCACCAGGCAGCAGAAGCAGCCCTGCTCAAGAGCTAAGCCAGCCCAGCTGAGCTCAGCCTTTCTGCTTTGGACCTGGCCACTGCAGGAACAGAAGCGGCAATAGCCAGGCTGGGACTAGCCATGCGGGGAACCACCGCACACGTCTTCCCTCCCGTGTCTGCACGGAGCTACGGCCGCAGGCACGTCAGCAAAGGCAGCTGCTTCAGCCACCCAACGAGTATTTGAGCTTCTCTGGAAACAGCATCTTCAGATCACAGCTCAGTACCGTCGTCAGACGGAACAGATGAAGCAGGAATGCAATTCTAGAAACTGCAGAGCAAATACAGCAGATGAGAACACATTTCTATAGCAATACAGGTTGCACACACCAGCCAAAGCAACTCACAGCAGAGACATCTCGCAGCAGAAAGCAGCTACCCAGCTACGGATGCTGAGGTGACACGTACCACGCAGCTCAGCATGGGGCCGAGCAGGATTGGGCCAGAGGGAGACCGGGGCAAACACAAGACTGGGCAGGAGCACAAGCCCTTTCCCTGGCTGGGCAGGAGCAGAGCAGGTGGGACTGGGCAGAAACGAGCCCTGACTGGGGGCTGGCACCAGCTGAGACCTCAGGCAGGCTGGTGGGAAGTACAGTCCTCTGCTCCCCAGGGACCTTACTCTCATATGTCCTCCTCACGGATGCACCCTTATTTTCCCAGCCCAAAGTCTCCCCCCGTGCTGAGGATGCTCCCCTTTCCCTGAGATCCCACACAGATGATGATCCTGCTACAGGGCAGATGCTTCGGGGCTTGGGATCTGGGACCCAGAGCATCAGATCCGCAGGGAGGCTGGAGAGCAGCCACTGATCTCCATAGCCTGCGATGCCCGGGGCTTCAGATCAAGTCTTTCTCCGCTTGGAGCCAAACCAGGATACAGCTCCAGCTCTTCACCAGTAAAAAGCTCAGTTGGTTAAAGTCACGTTGCCAGCTGCGTACGCAGGGTTTCTGCTGCAGTAACGCACCAGATGCAGGGCTACGGAGGCAGATGAGGAAGCGAGGGGCAGTGGGCTGGGAGCCCCCATTTCCTGAGAGAGGTGCTCAGGGGAAAGAAGGGCTCCTGCTCAAACGCAGGCAAGGTGCCCCAGCAGTCAGCCAGCCCACAGCACCTCGCTCCTTCGAGCTCCCTGGATCCTGCTGAGCTTTGACCACCACGAACCTTAGGTCTGGGACAGAAAACCATCCTCAGGAGCACTCACAGCCACCCGCTCCTAGCGTGGATGCCCTGGCCATGAAAAGGGATCCTACAGCACGGGGTGCTGGCCAAACGCCCGCATCAGAGGTGGCACCCGTGCCAAACTGCAGCCTCTTGGAGGAAGATGTTAGGAAAGCGATTATGAATTTGGAGCCTCCCAAAGCGTGCTGGCAGCTGGATCCTCTGGGTGAATAAAACCCTGCCAGAAATTAAGATCTGTTTCTGCAAAGCTGAAACAGCAAACTTGTTTGTCTTTCCTCCTTCCCCTCCCAACTGTGTTGTTGTTTTAAACATTTATAGAGATCTTTATACTGTTTAAATAACGATTTGGGGGGGGGGGGGATGTTTTCACTTTTACCAGCTGCTCCCAGTCAGCAGCACTTCACACACAACTTCTGGTAAATCAGGTGCTGTGGGTTGAGACAGTACCACCCACACTGTGCTGGTTACCCCGCCTCAGCTTCCCTGCCCCACAGCTGGTCTGGCAGAAGGAACCCCCAGGACCCCCCAAAGCCCCAGTCATGCCCCCACCAGCTGCCGGGGAAGGGGCTTACCCAGAGACGGCGAGCCGCAGCAGCTCCCTCTGCTCTACGGTGTGTCTGCGGAGGAGTGCCAGCGAGCGCAGCCCTTGGTTTGCTAGATAAAGGGGTGCACGTCCAGCTCCCCCCACGCAGCCCCCCACCAGCGCTCCCCAAGCACACGTACGTGCCGGGCAGGCGCGGCGGGGCTTTCTCCCCCTGACGCGGCGAGGAGAGGTGGAGGAGGACGCCACGGCGGCTGCGTTCTCCCATCCCCAAGCAGGAGCGCTATGGAAGATCAGCCATCTCCCACGGCGCGCGCTCTCCCGCCCACCTCCTTCAGCAGCAAGGCTCTGGAGATGACAGCTGAGGGGAGAACGGAGAGCACTCGAAACGTGCAGGGGGAGAGACGGCCGAAGACAGACCGACCCCAACCCAACAGCACTAGGTCAAGAGCGAAGGAGCCGCACATGACTGGTAGCTAAATCAGAACGAAAGGCACGCGAGTCTCTCCCTCGTGGGCAGGTCTCCAAGAATTTGGGGGTTGTGTTGGGCTTTATCGAGTTTTATTTGCAAGCTGGCAGGGGCTGGGGAGGTTGGGGGGAAAGGCAGTGAGGAAGGCTGCCGAGGAGAGCTGGAGGCTTTTTGCAGGATGTTTGGACTGCGTGAGAGGACAGAGAAGTGAGTATGAGCCGCGCCCGTGGAAGCAGGATGTGGGATAGAGAAAATGTTTATACAGCCAACCGTGGGCTAATCCATGGGAGGCTTTAAAGACCATCAAAGCCATCTGCAAGTGGATAGATCGCATTCTGTAGGAAACCAGCGGTTTAAAACAATGCTACCCTCGCTCTTTGATCTATTCTGAAGAGACCAGACTGCGGAGCCTGACAAGAAGGGAAGGATAAGCAGATCCATAAGTTCTGCCCACACAGACACAGTGGGTAGGAAGGACCATTCCTGATCTCTTCCTGTTCAAGAACTTGGGACCATCAAGCAAAACTAACGGGGGCCAGACACAGAACAAACAAAAGGAAGCTGGTCCTTCTGGCAGCGTGGGCTGACCTGTGCAAGTCCTCTCCACAGGAGAGAACAGCTGTTACAGGTTCACAGGGAGACTGGACAAGGTCATGGAAAAGAAAGCTACTGAAATCTCCACTCTAGAGAAAATCCGTTAGTGGAGGCACTGAACCGACATCTGGCTCTCGAAGTTCGCACCCCTCAAATGGCTGGTGGGTACTGGGAGATGTATCATCCGTAATCACCCCACTCTTGCACTTCCCTAAGCATCCGTTTTGGACATCTCCTGGAAAAACGACAGCAGGGCTCCTTCAAGAAGACGTCACCTGGAGGCTGCCCTCAACAGATCTTCTTACAGACAGCAGGAGGAATAACTGCAGGCCTTTAACCAACTGCCCTCTGCCACCTAGGGAGGCCTCAGTTTACCACTTCGGACTTGGTCAAGCGAGGCACGTGGCCTACTTGTCCTGCGTAAGGGCAAGAAAAGTAACCTAACAGGTCCTGAAATAACATGACTTTCACCGTTTAAACACGTTCCTTCCCCCTAAGCAATGAAAGTAGCAGAGATGCTATTCTTAAAAGCCCCTCCAAACAATTATCTCCTCCCTCTGCTATAAACGACGGGAAGCAAGAGGTGAGACCAAAATATGGCATTTGCAATTCCCAATTTTCGGTCTTCAGTAGGAAGAAACGTTGGCGATTTATATTGTGCTTTGACCCAATTGCTTGACCTCAGTGCAGCTTATGCTAATTACTCGCAAGAACGTGCTTGCCTGCTCCTAGCATATTTCTGTCCTAAGCCTGGCAGATGAAATATTGCTCAGACGACAGTGCAGATCGGGCGGACTGAACCAATGGCTGGCTGGCCGAGTAATCCAGGCAAGCAGAAATACTCTTTGTGACAAAAGAGGACCTGAGAAGTTCCTCATTAATATCGCCTAGATATTTTTATACCAACTCACTCCCTTTCTGCTTACCATGCCTTTAATCTCTCAGGCTGACACAGAAAAGAGAGAGGCTCCATCTCTTTGCCCAAAGCAAGGTCAGCTCTCTGTTCCCAGCAACTGCTTAGCCAGCTTGGCCTTGAAGGCCTTCTGTGATGGAAATTTCACTCCTGGTTTCACGAGCTTTACAGCGCTAAGTTTGTCCTGCCATCTTTGAGGGTGTTTGTGCAGCGGCACCCACCTATCTCTGGGTATGCTCTGAGGATATGTATTTTAATTAAACATATTCGTCCACGAAGAAGCTGATTCCTACTGCTGTTGTTCAACAAGTGCATATGCCTGGCCCCAGGATTTATCCGTGCGTGCACTGCAACGGGAACAATTTGTTGTGTGCTCTCTGTTCTGATCGGCTCCTCCAAGGAACGAAGCTGTGAAAGCAATCTGGCTAGCTCTGACAAGACGGTCACTTCGCCTAGCTAGGCCACCAGACCCGAAGCGATCAAGTCGGTCGATCAGCTTATCTCCGTTCCCCTGACACAATCTCCTCAAGCTCCATTTCCTGTGCTTCCAGACAGTATCTTAAGACTGATTTTGTTGCACTGTGCCCAAAATTCAGATGAGGAAATGGGAAGAAGGGGGAGGAACAGCCAAGCGGCTGAAGTTGCCATTTTTTTCTGCTCTTCAGCATCATCAGAGGAGAAAGGGGAACCTTTTATCTTCTCCACCTGCAGAGATTCATACCATAGCCCTGCCTGCAGATATTCCCGTGCTCCCAGAAAGTCCATCCCCTCGTTGCTCAGATATTTTGTAAAGATAAAGCTCTTGTTATTCCGTGTACGAACAGACAGGCCCCAGTTACAGCAGAGCATTTCTGAGCCTGCTAAAACTCTCCCTAAGCACACAGGGCACGCTGAGGCGGAATGGGTTTAAGCGTGTATTTAACATTTAATGGAGGCTTAAGAGCTTTGCCGCTGGGAGAAGGGAAGGACGTTTTCTTTGTCCTGTGTGGGAAGATGTTGCTTCTGTCTGCTGCTGAGCTCCAAAGGGCCTTGCTGGTATTGCTTGGGACCGATTTCAAGCAGCAGACACCAGGATTTGGGACCTCATGGCAGGCTTTTTTTTTAAAAAAAACCACTACAGATCTTTTCTCTCAGAAGTCAGGCACCTGAAATACCAGCAAGCAATCTCCAGCCGTACCCCCGGGGACGTTCCTTGAGCACTGCTGCGCTCACAGTGTATGGAACAGAGACAAACATCCATCCCGCCACCCCCTGCACCTCAGCGTCTCCTTGGGCTCCGTACGCTCGAGCCGTGCGGGGGGCTGGTGCCTGCCAGCCGCAGTTAGCGATGGGGGACTCGCTTTTTAATGCGTTCACGTACCCTGGTTGCTTCCCCCGGCCATATGTCGAAGATGATAACCGCAGCAGGGCGTCTCTGAATGAACGGATGCTTTGTTTCTCCAGGCTTTGTGGAACTCTGTCTGCAGGGTGGGACGGGGGCAGGCAGAGGGGGAAATCAAGAGGAAATCAAATTTCTGTCAGTAAGCATGGAGAGTTTCTCCCTGGAGGGAATTACAGGAAGCCAAGAGGGGAAATGGGTGGGAAACTGGGAGGAGACCTTGTCCTTCAATCTAAGCGTGGGATCAAAGCCCAGCTGAAGTTGGAGAGGTTCTGTCACTGACATCTGTTTGTCTTTCTGCCTCTCCCTCCTCTGTCACATATTCTGCCCATTCTCCTTTCATCTGCTCTAGGGATAACCAAACACCCTACAGCAGAGCTCAGGCTTCTCTGCCCAGGGTAATGCTGTGGCTTTGCAGGACAGACAATGAAGCACCTTGAGAAAGCAGAAGGATGGAGGCTTAACATGGCCTACGATTTGCTGGAGGAAGCGATCCCCTCCCGATCCTCTGTTGGGAAGCTGAGAGCAGCCCCTGAACATTCACATGTAGAAGATCTCCACACCCTTTGAACAGCTTTCCTTACTTGTGCAACACAAGCAGAAGTCCTTTCAATGACTGGAGTAAGAAAATACCATAACTGATGGAGACTGGCCATGGGAAACTGGTCAAAATTGCAATCCCACTCCCAAATTGCCTTTGGGAGTGGGATTGCAACTGCCTGAGGACAGAGAATATGTTCACCCAGAACCGTTCAGACCAGACCTAAGTTCCTTCGCATCCCTGGGTTCACAGACGCTTTGGAAGAGCCACCATGTTCTGCTGACCCCTGGGCGGCTGCGCCGTGCACTGCAGCTCCCGGGCGAAAGCTGCCGCCGAAGATGCGTGGGACATGGACGCCCTCTAAAGGGAAGAGCTGAGGAAACTTGATGTTGCAGAGATTTAGGAGAGCATGGGCGAGGGGATGACCATCTCTCTTCACCCAAAGTCTTTGTTCTGCCTCTAAAATAAGCTTGGAAACATCATCCATGCACTGCAGCCATCAATAATCACAGACAACGTACTGCACACTTAGCTCATGGCATTCGCCGGAGCTTTTAATTGTTGAGGTGGTTCATTACTTGGTACCTGGTAGAGCTTATCCATTTCTAGGCACAAGCAGAGCATATGGTCCGAGCAGCTTCCACCCAAAAATTAAGATGGTGGCAAAGCTCTCAGCACATCCGAGTCTATGTCTGCTCTCCCTCCAGGATCTGAACTCTGCACAAGGCAGGGATTTCAGTTGCTTCGCTTCATTTTGAAAACCTTATGTCCCCTGGGGACTTGAAGGGCTAATTCTAGCTGCAGGGGTTTATGTATTTGCTTATTCAGAAAGCTAAAAGTAGTCAGGCAGATTGCCAGCCACATCTTCACAGAGCAAAGGCCACTGCAACGAAGGCTGCGTTAATTACTGCTGTTCTGTATCACCGGCTGCCTTCCCACCAGGCCAAGCACCCGCGCAACAGGCTCCTGCGGGGCAGGAAGACGCTGAAGCCCTCACGTCCTCACCCCAGAGCATGGGACTCACGGCAGGCTGCTGCCGCCACGCTCCTGCCCAACCTGCCAGGGCGGCCTGCGAGGCTTCCGCAGAGAGCGGGGGGCACAGAGGGCTGGGGAAGACCTTGTACTCAGTCACTTACATTGGAAGCTGCTTATTTTCAGCGGCATGTTGGCATCTCTTTACAGCCTTCTTGTACCCCTGGAAAAAAAAAAAAAAAAAAAAAAATCTTTTGTAGTCTGTTGACTCTTTTCAACAGACTTTTAAGAAACAACATGGGCCATTCTGGAAAGCAAAGGACTAACAAATTAGGTTAAATTTGGGAAAAAAACCCCAACCAAACAAAAGCCAACACATCAGGTTCTAAAAGAGGAACAAGGCCCGGAGGATCCGGGCACTAAAAATGAACACAAAGTCACACTGCCTTTCCCTGGAAACTGACCGCCTTGCCCAGAGAAGGGCTCCCGGAGCGAGCCATCTCCCCGCCGACGGAGGGAATCCAGGCGCAGGGAGACACCGAGTCCCCCAGCAGCACTTCCCTCCAGCTCACTCGGCTCTCCAGGATAACGCGGGGTGGTGCTTCCACACACCCAGCAGCGCAGGTGGCCAGGGCAGACAACAGACGAGTTGGCCGTGCTGTGCAACGCCAATGTAGGAAGCTGTGGGGAACCAGGCAGCTTCCCACGAGCACACCTTCAATTCCAGCACCCCGAGGGACTGTGAATCCCCACTTCCCAGACATTTCTGGGGTGACACCGCTTAAATGCGAGGCTGTCCTCTCTACTCAGACTCCTCCGCTTTCCGACTCAGGTTTGTCTGCTGTCCGTTTCCAGTCACCGGAGCTTTTCCCCACAAAGGCAGATAAGGCTTTTGCACAAGAAAATGGCTATTAGCTGTTCTTATTTTTCCTCCTCCAGTTCTGTTTGCACTTTGTTATTGTTCATAAGCTAAACAGGATCCTAGAGATTTCACAGCAGGTTTTAACAGCCAACCACAATCAGTACACGCTGTAAGCACCATATATTCGAATCACAGCACACACATTTATAACTAATCTCTGACTAATCCCCAGTCTCCAGCTAATTACTCTTTTTGAAGTCTGCCCCTTCCTACGCGAGTTAACGCTTGTTCAGCATTTTGAAGCATTTAGCGTGCTCAGCACAACCGTGCACGTCTCCCTGGTGAAGAGGGCAGACGAAGAACGGATAAATGCCACTAAGGAGCGGCGTGAGGGTGCAGGAGCCCGGCGGTGGGGCCCAGGCCCAGCTCCGGGCTCACGCGCCCGAATCGCTGAGCCCACCGCGGCCTCCCTGCACCGGCCACACAGCCCTCGGCCTACAGCTAAATTACCCGCGCTGGGGTCTTTGGCTTCCCTCTTATTTCTGCACCGGGCAGACACGGAGTGAGCGAGGGAACCGGCCCCGCTGCCCCCCGACACCCACGGCCGCAGCCCGGGCCCAGCCGCGGGGCGGGCGGGACGGGACTACATCTCCCAGCAGCCCCCGCGCCGCCCGTAGCGCTCGGTGGGCGGGGCGGGACCTCCTCCCTCTGCGCGCCAGCATGGGGACGGCATGGCGGCTGGCCGGGGTGGTGAGTGAGGCGGGCCGCCATCGGCTGCCATCCGCGGGCGCGGCGGCTGCGAGGGGCGCGGGGACAGCGGGAGGGCGAGCGGGGCACTCTTGCGCGCCGCTGAGGCTGCCTCTGAGGGTGCGGGGGGGCCTTGATGTCCGACTGAGGGGGCGGAATGGTGCCCTCCCCACCCCCGCCATGGTGGAGGGAGGCAAGGCCTCGCTGCGCTGGGCCCCGCGGCTCCTGCTCGCCGCCTGGCCGGGCTGCGGCCTCTCAGCGCGGGGGATGCTCCTGGCACTGCGGCCTGGCTAGGCTCGCAGATTTTGGCAGCGCTTGTACCAATCCCCTGCCAGCAGCGCCTGCGGGAGAGGATTGAACGCAGCCGCTGGTACAGCCCAGCCCGAGCGCTGCCATCAGTGCGGCAGCGGGGCTTGGCTTTGAGCAGGGCTTGTCTGGGCGAGCAGGGAGGTTTAGCAGCCCGGGCCCGCGGTACCCACTGCACTTGACCGCGCACCCACGCAGAAGGGGCTCAGCGGGGCGAGTCGCGCCCACGAGGCTGCTGGCCGGGTGAGGAGCACGCTGGCCAGAGCCAGGAACAGGCTGGAGTTCTGGGAGAGCCCTGCGTGGCCCAGTTTTTAGCTGCTCTGGAAGCTGAGCTAGTGATGATAAAGTTATCCCTGTCTGAAATTGATCTTTCCTCTGTGGAAGCGTAACTCTGAGGCTCAGCATTGAAGGCACAAAGGGAAAAGAATGGTCTGTTACCTGAACTAACTCTGCCCCCTTCCTCTGCTGCAGAGCACGGCGTGGTGTGGAGCCAGGGTGAAAACACCTGCCCAGAAAGGTGATTCCTTCGCTGGACTGACAGTAAACCTGCACATCTGAGAAACATCAACATCTCTCTTCTCATGGTCTGCTTTTCTGCTCTTGCTGGGCTGTGGGAGTAGGACTCATTCTGCTGTGTCAGATGATATCCTTCTGTGCCCCTGGGGCTGCTGGGAGGAGATATAAAAGCCCAATGGCCTGATTAATGTAATTAAGCCAATCAAGGCTGTAGCTTTGTTGCAGCTGCCACCTGAGTGTGCAGCCCTTTGCTACCATGGAGCACAAGTTGAAAGGCAGCAGAGAATGAATGGGAATTTTACTGCTGTTGTTGCCCAGCAGAGCACCTGCTTGTCAGCGTGGTCAAAGATGAGCACGGGGAGAAGGGATTAGGAGGAGAAGGGATTGGATGACAGCCCGTTACGGAGACACTTGACACAGCTCATCTCATAACTGTGTTTGTCACAGAAATAGACCTAGTGAAAGAATAATTGTTCTGTTTGCCTACCTGGAGGTGCACTGGGACAGTTTCAAGCTTGCATCAGGTTGCTGGGGGTGGGGAGGTGCAGCTCACGTACACCAAAAGGTCACCCTAGAAAGGACACACCCTAAAAATCCTTCCCCAGAAAGGATGTGTCTGTCTTGGGTCCGCTTGAATGTTTCTCAGGATAAACCCGCAGACAATTTACATCCTGGACGAATGGATTCTTCGTGTCTGCAAAGAGGGAGTCTGACTAAGGTGTTTCTCTGCCATGAGGAGGATGTCTGCTTGAAATAGCTAAAAAGGGTCTAAACCACAAACGTCTCAGAGCTGGCGGTTGTGTTTTTCCTAAGCAAGGGTTTAAATAGCATCCATCTGCCAAAGCTTCTTGTGTCTGAGTGAGACAGCTCAGTGGCAGACGTGTCCCTTTGTCTCCAAAGGACAGCTTTCTCCTGTGCTGTGCTTGTGAGATAAAAATTGCTTGCCACTGAACAGAAAACTTAGTGCCTTTAATTCTTGCTTTGTTTTTTCAGAAGGGATGGAGAAGAAATGAGTGGAGGACAAACTCTGTTCAAAGTGCTGTTGCTAACAGTGCAATGCAGCGTGTATTTAGGAGGAAATGGTCCTGCGGAATCCTGGGCTCGTGCTGTGGCCCAGAGACAGCTTCAGCAAGAGGGCAGCTGCTGAGCTGGGCTTCAGGCCGGTAAGAGAATGCTTCAGTATTGCATGCTGCTCGGTTTTAATTTCTTAATTATACGCCAGGTGTGTAGGCAGCACGGCTCACCTGCTGAGCAGAATGCCTGGTCTGTGGAGGGTTACTAGGGAAAACACTGGGCAGCAGGAAGAACGCTGGGCGTCAGCGTGTCGGCACGTGGGTGTCTGCTGCGTGTGAGTGCGTGGAACTTGAGTTCGTACCGCCGCGGGCAGGAGAGAACGGAGCCTGTGATGTGCTGTTATCCCTGTCTGACAGCCCAGCTGTGAGGGAAAACAACTGTTCCCTGAGGCTCATGTGTGTCCCCTGCGCGGGTCTCCCGCCCCTTGCGAAGACGCGGGCGACGCAAGTGGCAGCGGCAGGGCAAAGGCGGCGTCTCTGCCCTTTCCTGCTGCGCTTGCGATGCGCGACTGCAGCACAAGCGTGGTCCCGTACACGCGGGCTCTTCAGCAGCCAGCTCGCCGGAGCCCAGATAGAATCACAGAATGGTTTGGGTGGGAAGGGAGCAGGATGTCCCCAGGAGCAGGGACATCTCCAACCGGATCAGGTTGCTCAGAGCCCCGGCCAACCTGGCCTGGAATGTTTCCAGGGATGGGGCATCCACCGCCTCTCTGGGCAACCTGGGCCAGGTTCAGGGCTCAGCACGGGGAGTCTGAGCGCTGGCTGCTGTTGCCATGGCAGAGTTTAGATCTGTGAAGAGCTTCTAAGTCGCTTACCCAAACAGTGAGGCACAGCGGCGGGCTGGAGGGCAGATAAATGCGTTTTATCTCAGCTGAGGTACAGTCACTGAACACACACGCTGTACAGCACTTTGGGGAGCCAACAGCTGCGTTCTGCTGAATGAGTTCACGTTGTATTTAACAGGAGTTGTACTTGTTTGCAGATCAATAACACTCACTGACAGCCTGGACCGGCAAACTTGAGGACAGTGGACTTGGTCAAGAGATGGAGGTTGGCGCGTCAGCGAGGAGGGAGCGGTGCCGCAGCCCAGCCGGCGCACTGGTTGCTCTGTCAATACAGCTGCGCTCCCAGTAAGAGCAGGCACTGGGAAGGGCACCTCGGGCTTTTGGCTTCCAAGGAGTACGGGGAGAAACGCAAAGAGGCAGCCTGGTGATAAATAGGAAAAGTAAAAGCGGCTCGGTGCTTTGGGAGTAGAGAGGGGCAGGAGTTGTTTCGGAACAAACTTTGTTGGGGAAGCAGTCGCGGCATCGCTTGGTGGTGTCTCCCAGCCCAGAAGGAGGATTGTTCTGGAGCGGGCCTCGCGAATGGCCGCTGCCGCGTCGCTCAGAACGGTGTGAAACGGCCCCCGTGCGAACTGCGGGCTCCTCCTGCCCAGGGGCTGCTGCCACCGCGTCGCGGGTGGGTTCCCAGTAAAGCCAAAGAGGATTGGGGTGCAAGGGCCATGGGCTGGAGGGGAGAAAGGAGGGGAGAAAGCTTTTGTCTCCCAGAGCTGTACTCTGGCTGAAACGGTGCGGATGAGGAACTCCTCAGCTGGCAGCTGCTTTGCCCTGACGCTGTCTTTCTTCCACCAGGACCCGATCTGCAGACAGCTGCCTGGAGGAAGACGTGGTTTCCTGCTGGCTTCTGTGCCAGAATAAAGTTACGGAAAATCTCGGGAGTTATTTTTTGTTTGCTTGGGTTTTTTTAAAGGTTATCTACTTGAACGGAAACGGTGTTGAGCAGGTAGGAAGGATTTGGGGTTAAAACTTTCTGAAATTCAAGCAGCTGTGAGCTTTCCCTTCATAGCAAAACCTGCCGCTGCCCGACACCCAGAGCCTTCGGTACCTGCAGGCGCTGAGCGCCGCAGGAAAGCGACTCACGGGCGCTGTGACAGAACTGCTATGGCTGAGCGAGGGCTGGGGATGGAAATGGTCCTGGGCTCCGCTTGGAAGCGGGGGGCAGGTTCCTTGTCTGGTGAGCCCGTAAAATGAAGTGTTTAACCGCAGGGGGAGGCTGCGCGCTCGGCTGTAAGACCTCCCTTTTTGGGCTGGGAGAGGAGGCCGTGCGCCGTAGTTCCTGACCCGCACGGACGGCTCTGCCCGAGCTGGGTGGCACTGCTGGCAGGATGCGGCACCACGACAGCGCTCTTTCCAAACGCGTTCCTTTTGCCCCGCGTGTGACGATGCTGCCCGTGGCCGCGTTCAGAGCTCCTGGGCTGTGCTGAGGCTCGGCCGGGGCTGGGTGGAGGAGGTTTTGCTGCCGTCTCGGCGAGGTGACGTGAGGCTCAGGCTGCTGCTTGTCGTGAAGGGGGTTTTGCTGAGTGCTGGCGGGTACCTAACAGGCCTAGCAGGCTGCCTTGGCACGTCGTGAGGGGGCTGATGCGAAAAAAGGTGAACGTGGGACCTGGAACACAAGGTGGGCTCCAGGCTCAAGGTTCCGTCAGAAACGGGCCTACAGACTGATCCTGTGCCCACGTGAGCCAGCTGAGAGCAGCCCGCTGCGAGCGCCAGGGGGTTTTGAGGTTCCCTGGCTCGCAGCCGGGCTGGCTCTTGCCAGCTCTGCGGAAAACCGGTCCTCCCCGCCTGACGGAACGGCATCCCGGGCGGGTGAAGGCTGCACTCAGAGCTGCTGCGGGGATCCAGCACGGCTGGCTGCGGGGATCCAGCACGGCTGGCTGCGGGGATCCAGCACGGCTGGCTGCGGCTCTCCGGGGTGTAACCCCGCTCCCGTCCCCGTCCCTGCCTCCGGGCCGTTCCCCGGTCGAAGGCTCGCTCCGTGGTGTGCTACAGCTCCTCTGCTGCGGGAGGGAGGGGGGTCTCGCCCCCACCTCGTTTGGCAAAACAGAACCAGGTAAAAGAAAACAATCATTCAACATTTATGTAATTACACAAAGTGGGAAGGTGTCTCTGGTTACACCGCTCCCTCTGCCGCGCCCCGTGCTGCCTCAGCCCTCGGCCACCACCAGCAGGTCTTCTTGGCGGCGCTGGCTTCTGCGGGGTGGCTGAAGGGTTCCAGGCCTTCCCCTCCCTCGGTTTTTTGGGGGAGGAAAGAAATCAGCGAGTGTGATGATTGCTTGGATTCGGCCGAGAAGCTAGCAGGGTCCCTACCCCACCTGGCCCAGGGCTGCCCTCTCCGAGCGTTCCGAGGACACCGTACGGTCCCCGTGCAAGGAGAACCCAACAGCCCAACTGCCGCGCGTGGGCTGTAGGCCAGCGCGCAGGGTGCTCGGGGGCCAGCTGTCGCGGTGGCCCGGCGGAGCTGCGGTACCCTGCCCTCAGCCGATGGCTTCTAAGATCCTTCCGTGTTTGAAACCACCGTGACCTGGAGAAGGGGAACGCGCCGGAGCACGCTGCGCTTGTCACAGGAGGGGGCAGCCGAGCTGCTGTCCTTCCCCCGATCATGGAGGCAAACCGTGGAAAGCGGTGCACGGCAACCCAGAGCTGGCTGGAGTTGGGGCTTTCTGCAGTCTGGGAGGGAGGTCTTCTCCAAACACACCGCCTTCCTGCTAGCCTCCAGCCCAGGGGTCCATCATGCCTGTTGTGGTCCCACCACGGTGACCAGCATTTGAGCTGGAGCGTGACGGCACGGTGAAGGGCGTTTTCCAGCCAGAGGCTGCCACACGTACGCATCTCCAGCATCCTCCTCCTGTGCTTCACAGGCCACTGCTGCCCCGCAGCCGCGGTCCTGGGGCTGGGAGGTCACAGCCACGCGCCGCGGTGCTTCTTGGTGCCCCAAAGGCCACGGTCGATTGCATTGAGCCACAAAACATCACCAGAGCTCCCCGAGGAAATGCAACATTTCTCTGCCAGCTTCGCCTTGCCCCTTTCCATCACCCCACCGCCGGCTGCGGTGCGCCGGGTCTGCTCCTTGCGCGGGCTGGCCAGCTGCGGAGAGCCCTCAGGAGGGAGGAGGTGGCCTTCAGGAAGGAGAAGAGAGAGGAGTCCTTGGACTTGCCCCCGTGGGCGACCACCGGCCTCACCGCTGGTAGAGGGTCATGATCCCTGCTCGGTGCAGGCTCCTCCACAGCGCCGCCTCCAGCATCATGTCGTGGTTGGCGTAAAACACCAGCGGTTTCTTCTCCGGCTCGTAGTAGTGGTCCGAGAACCGCTCGTAGTTGGCGGTGATGAACCCGTAGGCGCTGACCTGCGGGGAGGGAGGTGGGACAGAGGGATGAAGGATGGGGTATGGGCTCCACCTCGGGTGGGCCATCCAGGGACGGGGGTGGCACACGTAGGACAGGGGTGGCACACGTAGGACAGGGGGTGGCATGTGCAGGACAGCCACCAGGACACACCAGTCCCCACCAGGAGCCTCACAGCAGCTCTTCAGGAGCCCCCAGCAGCCGAAGCGGGGGATCCCCTTGTCCCTGGGGGAAGGTGGCCCTGTGGCCTCTTACCTGGTCGCAGGTGTGCAGCGCGGTGAGGAGCATGAGGGCGCCGGTGCTGGGCATGTAGAGCGAGCCGTACTGCGAGTTCAGGAGCTCCGACCGCAGCAGCCTGCCGGTGGACACGGCTGGTTGGGGGGCTGACATGGCACCGCGGCCCCCAGCACCAGACCCAGCAGCACCCAGCGCCCGTCCAGCCCCCACCATGTGCTCAGTGACACCGCTGCCCGGTAAGGCAGGAGCACCGAGTGAAATGCAGGGTTCATGTAGATTCTCTGATGGCTGCTACTAAGGTTCAGCTTGTTTGCTGCAGGTTGCTAAAAGGCACCTTTCTGCTGTGTGACATCACCCCAACCCAGGCACCTGCTGTCATGAAAGGCAGGAAAAGCCAATCTCTTCGGGCCCTACCTCTGCCTTGTTAGACCAGGTGAAAATTTAGTTTACTTTGGGAAATGGGAGGCCGGGTGAGCACAGGGAGGTGCAGGAGGGGGCGTGAGCTGTGCTGCGGTGAAGAGGAACAGCAGGGGCGAGATGCCTCTGCCTCGTCTGCAGAGAGCAGAGCAGAGGTGGTTCCAGTGCCTGGGCAGGACTGGGATGCTGGGTAGCCACTGGTCTATACTGGAGAGAGCAGTGGCTGGAGGCAGATGGTCTGAGCCCTGGAGCAGAGCTGGGCAGCAGCTGCGGTCCTCATCATCCTCACCTGGCCGTCAGGTACTGCAAGAAATCTGGGTGCAGCAGCTTGAACTTCTCGGGGGACGCCTCCGGTCCAAAATACTTCTGTGGCCTGCGGCGGGGTGAGAAGGGCAGAACTCGCGTCACAGGAGTCCTGGCGCTACGTGGGGTTCACCCCACCAGGGACAGGTGCAGGGTGAGGGCAGGCAAGAGGTGCTCCCTCCAGTGCATCACCAAAGGTGCTGGGGGGCTTGGGGGCTACTCACTTGTCCCCCTTGTCCGAGCCCTCGGGGACTGGGCTGCCCTGGATGGCCGACTTCAGCATGAGGTAGTCACGGACATCCGAGGGGATGAAGATGTACCTCAGGTCCTGCAGCGGGGACACAGACGCTTTGGGACACTGCCCACACCAGTGGGGAGAGGACTGAGGGCTCCTCAGATGGGGAGAAGGTTTAGGGGGCAAGCCAGGCCTCGAGGGACACGTTGGGGTCATGTCCCCAGCAAGCCCTCGGGATCTCACCTGGGCCTGGGGTATCTGGGTGAAGCCGTACTCCTCGTAGGCGATGAGGGAGTTCTTCATGGTGTTCACCGTGAAGCCGTAGAAGGAGATCTTGGTCCCCACATCCTCCTCAAAGCCTTTGATCACGGCACCGTTGAGCCTGTGGGAAAAGTGTGTCCAGACCTGGCCTCACCCATGGCCCCATCCCGCCCAGCACTCGTCCGCACCTGAAGACCAGGTCGTGCGCATCGATCGCCTTGCCCTGCCGCGAGCCGTTGAGGATGCCGCCGTTGCCCACCACGGCGCAGCGGACGCAGCCCCCAGGGAAGGCGTCCCTGTCGAAGAGGCGTCTGTTGGAGGAGGTGTTGAGGAGCCGGAGGGTGCTGCCCACCACTGGAACGGAGCGGGACGGGGCCGGTCAGCGAGGAAAAGCTGTGCACCAGCCCTCGTGAGCACGCAAGCGCTGCGGCGTGCAACAGCAGGCACAGACAAGCTTGCGCGAGAGCACATCCAGGAGCAGCACATGAGAAAGCTCACGCCATCCTCACGCGGAGAGGGGTCTACAGGTGGGCTGGGGGGACACCAGCCAGTCCCTCCTCTCCTAGCCTTGGTGTCCCCCCTCGCAGCCCTTCCTGGGCTCCAAACAGCGGCTGCCTGAGGCTGTGCAAGGCATGGGGCCGCATCCGGCCATCTCCAGCCCCAGCGCTGCGGGTGCCGCTGCCCGCGCTGGCCGTGTCCCCTCCGGACAATGTCTCCTTGCAGCTGCCACCGGTTCGCTCCCCCCCGCCGTCCCAGCGCTTCCCAGCCCAGGGACTGAAGCTGGCGACTGCCAGGGAGAGCAGAGTGGGTTTGGGGCAGGAAGGGAAACAGTCTCCATCCAGAACAATGGAGCGGGTTGTCCAAGCTCCCCCGGCCCCAGTTCATAATCACGCACACACTGGGGCTTTTATTCGGGGAAAATGTCACAAGACGCAGCAAGCGGCGTTTGCAAAGCTGTCCCTTCCACCCCGTGCCCTGGGAGGCGGAGTGGGAAGAGATCGAGGTCCCTGGCTGCTCCGTAGGGCTCCTCTGCCTGCCCCACGTCTTCAGTCCCGTCTGCTGGGCTCCCCAGGTCCCTGGAGCTGCCCCACACCCTCCCACCGCCCCCCTTGCCCCGTCTGCTGCCGCCCCCAGCGTGGTGGGGTCCGTACCTGCGTGGGACAAGCCTTGCCAGCCGTAGGGGACGTGTCGTCTCTTCAGCCTGTCCCAGGTCTCCGGGGTGAAGTGCTGGTCCCACATCAGCACGGGGGTGTCGAAGCGGAAGATCTCCCCAAACTTGGGGTCTGCCTTTGCTCTGGCCGCCACGGAGCGCAGGCACGTGCTCGGCTGGCAGGGAGGAGGACCTCGCCTCAGTCTCCAGCCTGGGTCTACCTTCCCTCCAACATCCCCACCCCTCAGCGGGCACCGAGGAGAGGACAAACCCAAGAACAGATTCCTGTCCATCACAGGTTCTGCTGGGTAAGCCAGGCTCTGCCTCCTGCTTTGGTTTCCTGCCGCAGACTCCCCGTTGGTACCCAGCTCACCAGGGCTTATGGAGTCACCTGTGAAAGACTCGGCAGCTTCTTGTGCGGGCACCTCTCTAAGGGCCTTTGCTGTAGGAGAACAGCCCTGGTGCCTCCCAGAGCTTGGGTCCATCCTCACCAGTCTCCAGCCCCGGCTGGTGGCCCAGGCGTCACGGGGTTGGAGGGAGCGGGCGATCCTGGCTCCAACATTGGGGAATTGCTTGGGGACACCCATGTGCACGGCCAGAGGAGGTTGGTGCTCCATGCACGTGCACAAACCCCCTCCAGAAGATGCTGCTGCTCCTCAGCTTCCCCACCCAGACCTTCAACCGACAAACGCCAGCGCGGGGGGGCACTGGGACGCCATCCGTGCGGTGCTCACCATCACCTGCTGTCTGCTGGGCTCAGGCTCCTCCGGTGCAGTGGAAAGCTTGAAGGACTTCCCGCTGGAAACGGGGAAACAGAGCAGAGTTAGAAATCCATCACTCGGGCACGGGGGATCCCCACTGCGGGCTCCCAGCTCGTGCCGGGACCACCGCGGGCCCCTTCCCCCCTTACCTCTCCCGGCTGCCTCCGAGGGCCCCTGTGCGGCTGCCAGCCCCGCGCGATGTCCCCGGCGCAGCCAGCACCTGCGGATCCGGCTGCAGCAGGCTGCGAGGAGAAACCGGTGGGGGCTCAACCGGGGAGGGGACACTGAGCCGCCGCGCCCCGACACCCCACAGCCGGCGAGAGCCACGGGGCAGGACCACGTCACCCCCGCTCCGCTGCCCTCCACCGCCACCTGCGCCCCCCACCCCACCTCTGCACCCGTCTCTGCAAGCGGGGAGCCACAGCTCTGCGAAATGCTGGGATCACACAGAAAGCAGCCGCTGTCCCCCAGTGGGTCCCACCTCCAGGACCCCCCACCTCCAGGACCCCCCACCACCCCCAGCCCAGCCTGCAGCCTTGGGGGGACCCCGCCAAGGCCTCCTCGGCTCTTCCCACCATCCCACCCTTCCCGAGCCCGAGGGGGACGGGGCTGGGACAAGCTGGGCAGGCTGGCAGGACACTTTGAGTTGCTACACTGGAAAAGCGATTGGCAACTGGGATCTGGAGGCTTTTGGGGTGTGCGGGACCCCCTCTGCCACGGGGCCAGCCGGGGCACGGCCTGATCCTTCATTTAGCGCCGGGGGCCGCGTCCCCAGCATCTCGGGGTGCTCTGAGCCCCCGGGGCCAGGCGGAGCCGACCCGGCCCCCCATGGTGGGGGGGAACGTGGGGCTGGGGGCCGGGCAGGGTCGCAGCCTGGCAGGCAGGAGCCCACCGGAGGGGAACAGGCTCCCATTCATCCCCGCACAGAAGGGCCCTTCAGAGCCCCCCGGCGCCGCCGCCAGCGCGGGCGGCAGGTGCCCCGGCCAGAAGCGGGGGATTGTGGAGAAGACAAGGGCCCCTTGTTACGGGATCTGCGCTCCGGCCGGGCACAGGTAGAGGCAGGTGGGGAGCGGAGCTCTGCCTCCCGCCCGGCCCCATGCCGCCCACCACAGCGGGTGTTGGGTTTCTGTCCCCGCCATGGCCCCTGTCAACACTACCAGCACCCACAGCCCTTTTTAAAATCAAGCTGGTGCATCTTGCCTGGGTGTCCCATAAAAAGGCAGCTCCCCAGCAAGAGCTGCCACCCTGCAGAGCCCCCCCACCATTTGAAGCACGCGCTCCAGCCCAGGGCAAGGTCCCCAGCGTAGCTCTGCTCCGTGGCGACATCCTGCCCTCCAAACACGGCAAAGAGCCGTCCTGCTGCACACAGCGCAGGAGTGCTGACACCAGGGCTGGCCCCGGAGCTGGGAGAGGGGTCAGGCATGGCGTGGCCACCAGCTCATCCCTGAGGATCATCCCAGAGATGATCAGGGAGGGAGGTGGGCGCGGGCAGCCGGGCAGGTTGGCTCCTGCCGACCTTTTGTCAGAGCTGGGACTCACCTCCACCCGTGGTCAGACACAGTGCGTGGCACTTGCTCGTCACTTCTTCCAGGATTTCATCATAAAATCACAGAAGAGTTTGGGTGGGAAGGGAGCGTTAAAGCCCACCCAGTCCAACTCCCCTGCCAGGAGCAGGGACATCTCCAACCGGATCAGGTGGCTCAGAGCCCTGTGGACGGGGATTTGAACATTGCCAGGGATGGGGCATCCGCCACCTCTCTGGGCAACCTGGGCCAGTGCCTTATCACCCTCACAGAGAAGAATTTCTTCCTTATATCTCATCTAAACCTACCCTCTGCCAGTTTAAAACCATGACCCCTTGTCTTATCACTCCATGCCCTTGTCAAAAGTCCCTCCCCATCTTTCCTGTAGCCCCCTTTAAACACTGGGAGGCCGCTGCAAGGTCTCCTCAGAGCCTCCTCTTTGCCTGGCGCTGAGCTGATGAACACAATCCCAGTGCCAGCACCTCCCTGCCCTCGCATCCCAGCTGTGGGTGCTGGTGTCCCAGCATCGCAGCACCTGTCCTGGCTGTGGCCGCTGCCCAAACCCCGCTGGGCAGGGCAAGGGGTGGCTGGGCAACCCCACACCAGACGGCAGCGCAGCAGCGCATCGGGGAGCCAAACGCTTTGACGTCATCTGCCAGGATGTGGTGAAGCACCTCGTGATGCTTGGTTGACTCAGAAGATGACAACCCTCCGCGGGCCCGGCGATGCACAATGGGGCTCTGGGGAAGGAGTGGCCCACGGCTGCCGGGTCACCGGCCACAGCGGCGGAGCCAGCCAAGCCTGGGCTCGCTCGCTCACCACCGTGGCATTCACAAATATGACGTCTCTGGTCTGCGGCCACCCCCCCGTTTCCGGATGATAACGCCACATAAAAGCGTTGTGAGCGCACACTCCGGCCTTATCTTCAGCAAACACTCCCAGGGCCCCGCAGAGCCGTTCGAGGGAGCCGGGGCAGCAGTGTGAACGCGCTCTTGGAGGGCGTTTGCTGCATCCCACCGCGAAGGGCCAAGCTCCAGAAAGCATCTTCCCCCGGCGCAGAGCCGGCATGGCGTGGCAAGGCTGCGCAGAGCTTCACGCTCATCCTGTCTGCCCTGATAATAAAGGCACAAGCGGTGCCGGCAGCTCGCCGGCGGGATTTCAGAGATGGCTGGGTGGGGAGCAGGAGCAGAACCTGAGGGGTCCTGCAGCACCACTGACCGCAGGGTGGCCGGCTCTCTGCGGGCATGGGGACATTTCACCCATCTCCGCTGGGTCCTCACCACCAGCTTTGTGCTGAGCTGGAGGGGGACCCAGCACTGCCATGGGTGCCTGGCCCCCAGGTGATTCAGTGCTGGCAGCAGCCAGCGTTGGCCAAGGGTGGTCGGCTTCCTCCCTCCGAAAATCCGCATGGAGGCCCCACTCACACCAACCTCCCTGCCGAAACGCAGCCGCCTGCGCTGGCGCGGGAGCACCCCCCATCCTCCCCTTCTGCCCCGACGGCAAGCAGAGCGGGAAGCGCGCGGTGTGTGATCGCACGTCAACCGTACGAAACACCGGCTGTCCTGGTTTCACCTCCCGCCTCAGCCCCGCATCCGTCGGCAGGGCAGCACCGGTTCCTCCGGGCGCGCGGTTCAGGCAGCGATGACGGGGCGGCGTGTTTGTAAATACAGGAATCGGAGCAGCAGGACTCGCTCGGGTTTGGCTCCAGCTTTAGCGGCTGGGTTAAAGCCAAGAGGAAAACTCCAGGAGAGGCTGGGAGCGCGGGTCAGCTCCCTGTTACCTCGCCCGGACGAGTGGACCCTCGGTCCCGGCGGCTGCGGGGCAGGAGCGCGGCTGGGGCAGTGGTTCGGCAGGGGCTGAGTCGCCCGCACCCTGCCCTGCGGTGGGGGAACCCGCTCCCCGCGCCCATCTCGTGGGTGTCCTGCGCGCCCTGCTCCCAGGATGGGCCACGGACCCCGTGCCAGCGCGCGGCTGGTCTTCATTCCCAGTTCGGCGCAGTCCCTGGGCGCGTTCTGCCGCCCTCGCGGGCCTCAGTTTCCCCTCTCGCGGACACGGAGCTGTGTGGGGAGCTGCTCCGCGCCCTGAGCACCGCACCGTGCGGGCCGCACCGCTGCTCGCCCGGCGCGGGAGGTGGCAAAGCCCTGCCCCGGCTGCTGGGGACACTGCTGCCGTCCCCCCTGGCACGAGGGGGGACCTCAGCCCCGGGCAGGGCAGGACGGGGCAAGGAGAGCCCCCGGCTCCCGGCTGGGGGGCGGGAGAGCGTGGGGACCCCCGGGCGGCCCAGCCAGCCGCATCCCCAGCAACTCCCAGCGCAAAGCCGGCTGCGCTCAGCTGCACCCGCTCCGGCCCCGCAGCATCCCCCGCCCCGGCAGCGCCCGCGCAGCGGGACCCGCGGCACCCAGCGACGCCCGGGTCGCTCCCCCGGCGCCTTCCCGAGGCTGCAGGAGAGGAGGGCGGCCGGTCCCGCAGGCCAAGCGCTGTGCGGGCTCCCTCGCACCCCGGGGGACCCCGCACCCTCGGGGAGACTCGGGAAGAGGCTTGGGGAGCGTGGAGGACGCAGGGAAGGCAGACGTGACCGCAAAGCGGGAGATGCAAATTCCTGCATTTTGGGAAATGCAGCCCCTGGGAGTTTGCAGGAGGTGAGGGGCAGCGCCGGGAATCCGAGGGGGCTGCAGGCAGCCGTGCCCTGTCCCCGCAGGGGGTGGGGGGGGGGGAATCAGTGCGGCTCCACGGGGGCCAAACCGCCCCGCCCGGGACCGCCAGCCGGCTCCCATCCCAAATCAGCCCAGGGCGGACGTGGGGCTGGCAGAGGGTTTTGGGCGGCTGCTGCCGGGGGCTGAGCGCCCTCAGCCGTCCCCGGACCCAGCAATTGTTTCTTTGCACCGCGATGGGCTGAACCCACGCGGGGACCCCTGCAGCCCCCCGGGGTCCCGCTCTGGGCACGCGTGGGCTGGTGGCCGTGGGCAGGACGCGGCGCCGAGAACACCTCGGGGTGGGGGGGCAGAGCCCTGCTGCAAGCGCGTTTTTCAAACCAGGCAAAAAGCGGGGGCACGGCTGGGATAAGCTGCACTGAGGGGTCCGCACCGGCACCCCAGTTCCCCCTCCGCTTCCCAGTGCGTGGTACTGGGATTTGCACATCCCTGCCTCCCACCGCCCTTACCTGGCCAGGATCCTCTGGCTGGTGGGCGACTCCACCGTCGCGTAGTAGTGGCCGTAGAGCAGCAGCGAGGATGTCAAACCCGCCAGGACCAGAAAGCAGAGCCGTTTCCAGTGCGGGGACCCCATCCCGGGCACTTCAGCCGTTGCGCTGGCGTGGGCGAGCGAGAGCGTGGGAGCCAGGGCTGTCCGCGCCCCTCCCGCCGCCGTCCCGCCGGGCGAGGGGCCCGCAAACTTCCCGGCTCCTCTGCTCTCCCCCCGCCGGCTGCGGACGCGGCTGCAGCCCCGGCTCCGTCCCGCCCCGGGTGCCCAGCTGCACCTTGGAGCAGACTGGGATATTGCTCCGGAGCGGTGGGAGGGAGGGTGTGAGCCGGAGGGAGGAGGCACCAGGCTGACTGGTTCAGACTTGCTGAGAAAAAAAGCACTTTTGAGCTGCTTTTTCTCGGAGCTGAGGATTAAACATTTACTCAGACTCACAGAGAAACGCGCTCTTTTTTTTTTTTTTTTTTTTTTTTTTCGCCTCCTTTTCATGCCACCCACCTACAGCTCACAAAGCGCGGAGCTTCCCTCTTTCTGTAACTTTCTTATTTGGCTCAAACGCGCGCTCTTGGCACCGGCTCCTTCACCGCCGCCAGCACGCGTAGCCCACGCCAGCACCCGGCCACCCCACGGGGCAGCCGCCACTGAGCGTCGGAGGCATCGCCTGGTTTTTGTAAATTCATCAGAAACCCGGGCTTCGAAGTGAAGCCGGGCTGGGGCGCCTGACAGGACGAGGGGTAATGGTTTTAAACTGGAAGGAGGTGATTCAGACTGGATAGGAGGAAGGAATTTTTTACACTGAGGGTGGTGGAGCACTGGCCCAGGCTGCCCAGAAAGGTGGTGGATGCCCCATCCCTGGAAACATTCCAGGCCAGGTTGGCCGGGGCTGTGAGCAACCTGATCCGGTTGGAGATGTCCCTGCTCCTGGCAGGGGGGTTGGACTGGGTGGGCTTTAATGCTCCCTTCCCACCCAAACCCTTCTGTGATTCTACAGCAGCACCACGGCACGCACCCACCCCGAGCCGCTCGCAGGCAAACCCCGTGCTGTGGGAGCCAGTGGGGTGCAAAAGGGGAGCCGTGGGGGGACACTGCCAGCTTTCCGGCTGAATCGCTCCCTCCCAACGCAGCTTTGCAGCAAACAAAACCGTTCAGGGCTTTGTGCCCGAGTTCGACAAAGAGTTTGGGCTGGGGAAAGGAAAAACGGGTTTGGGAGGTTTGGGGGGAAATCCGAACGAAGCATTTTGACATTTTTGGAAGGGAAGTGCTTCAGTTTCTTTCTTGAAAGAATATTTTGAGATTGCTTTAGTTAAAATCACCTAAACAAAGCCAACAGCCCAGTGACCGAAGGGATACGCACACCAAAATGTTCGTTACCGCGGGGGAAGGGACTCGGTGGGGAAAACAAGCAGTTTAGGTCCATCTGCACTGATTTCTGGCAGGCTGGATTTTTAGGAAGCCAGCAGAGCCGGGGAGCAGCGCCATGGTGAGCTCTGCTCCAGCCAAACCCTCAGCCCTGTGCCTGAGCACCCCCGATGTGTCACCCCGGGGTGACACCCACCTCCAGCCGCTCCCCGAGCACCCGTTGTCGTTATTCAGACCCAGAGTCCTGGGGCCAAATCCCACCGGTTCCCACGTCCCACCCACGCACCCCCACGCTGCTGTGTTCCCAGCTGCCTTTTCCCCACCGCTTCTTGTCCCCCAGACCCAGCCACACTCCACTTCCCCTCCTGCCTGCCCAGGCGCGTTTCCCGTGACGCTGCTTGTTCAAAGGAAGGTAAATGCAAAAATCATTTCATAGGAGTTTCCTTCAGCCTCCATTTGCTTGCATTACTCCAAGTCTCCCAGTCGCCAGCCCTGGTCCTCTGGGAATTCTGGCTGTGCAGGGATGGCACTGTGCCGGCATCCACAAAGTGCCAGGTTGCATCAGTGGCCACGTCCTGGTGTGGGTCTGCGACCCGAGGCCGGCAGCGGTGGCAGCGCTGGCTCTGTCCCACTGGGAGAGGGGACACTGGACCTGGGTCACCATGGGGGTACAGCAGCCAGGCTGATTTTAAAGAAAACTCAGAGGGAACAAGCCCCGCCGTCGCGCCGTCGGCTGGGGAGCTGTGGCAGGTGGGTTTGGCACTGTCTAGGGCCAGCGGAGGGGGGGACAAGAGCCTGGGGTCCTGCTCAAAGGTCCCCCAGCCTGGAGCCCATCCCCACACGGTGTGAGACTCAGGGATCGATGCCCTTGTTCGCCTCGACCTGACGGATCTGCTCACTGTGACCCGGCGCCTCGGTGCATGAGCTCTTGACTCTGGCCCTTCGTTAATCACAGCTAATTATTACCAACTGTTCTAGTAAGTCACAAAGGACACGGCAAGGCTCGGCCCTGGAGGTGGACGACCGATGGGCTGGAGTGAGTGACCCAGGGAAAGTCAGGAATTTGCCATCCGGACACATTGACGGCCCAATTATGGAAACGCTGGCGAGACGGCCTCGGTGCATTCGCCGAGAGCGACGGAGGAGCTGGTTTCTTCACATCGCTCTCCTCTCTCTTTCCATGATATCTGGCTTTCTACTGTTGTTTTTTTGTTTTTTTTTTTTCAAAGGGGTGAAAATGATACGCAGTTCTTCATCTGCTCTACTTGCTTTCTGTGCCACAATGCATTTTGGCCCGTGCCCCCAAATTAAGTGGTGCTTATTTAGGAGTTAAAGAAGTGTGAAACCCCTTTAGGACGATAGCTGCCAAACAAAGATTAGGAAGGGAATACAAAAGAAATGACAGTGAAAACCAGCAAGTATCATTTTTAGCCTGGGCTTTTTATTCCAGTGATTACTTCTTGGAAACAAAACCCAAGCCATCCACACGGCTGGAGAGCGAGAGGAAAACCGGCACAGTTTGCACCAGCTGGCTGCTGGCCGCGGGTTGGTGGAGGGAAGTCTTGCGGTTTTTGCTATGATGAACTGTCCAGCTGGGAGAAAAAGATCTCCAAAGATCTCCTGGAGGATTTACACATCCCAGTTTTTTCAGCACAGGTCAGAGGTGCATTTAAGAAAGTGCCAAAAATCTGCTCATAGGAAATTTCCCTGAAACGCAAAGTCTGGACCCAGGAACGCGCTGCTCCGTCAGCCCAGCCGGGGAGCACGGGGGCCATATGGCTGCCTGCGGAGGGAAGGCCATCCCATAATGAAAAATTCAGCAGCAGATGTCTCCAGAGGCTGACGCAGAGCCCCTTCCCAGTGGGGTGGGGAGAGCAGCGAGCGTGCCTCGGCCAGACCTCCTCTCCCCCCACAAACAGGGTCCGGCAAAGCCCTGCCTGCACCCGCGCTGCCCGCGTGCCACCGGGGATGCTCCCTGACGGACTCTGCTCGGATTTTCAGGTGTTACGGCAACCAGGAGGCGAGCGGGGCAGTGACCACATGGAGGGTGCCTGGACACGGGGACGCCACGCCACGCGACAGCAGCGCGGTGGCAGCGATGCTCGGGGCCGTGCCCAGCGTGGCCCCGTGGCGGCTGCAGCTCTGAGCGCTGGGCTCCGCCCGTCCGCCTTGCGCACAACCCCGCACTGCGGGCGAGGGGCCGAGGGGTGCCGCTGCGCAGGGAAACTGAGCCGATACACCCCGCCTGGCAGGACGTGGCCCGCCGGAGAAACACCCTTCGGTCCCCTCCTGCTCCTTGCAAAGGCAGGCAGGCTGCGGGGACGAGCCGCGGGCTGAGGTGGCAGGTCAGGACCGCCGCTGCGGTGCCGAGTACGTGGCTTACGTTGGCTCGCTCCCCTCGGCGTCGCCGGGGCCAAGCCCAGCTCTTATCGCAGAGATGTCTGCGCACGGCAGCGCTGTTGGTCAGCCCTGGACCGTTGACCGGGGCTGAGATAAGCCGAACACGCGGTCTGGAGGCCATCCTGTCTCCGCTGGGCGTGAGGCAACCTGCGAGGTGCTGGGTTACGGCCCGGAGGGGTGCTGAGCTGGGAAACACAGAAATCACAGTGACACAACACAAACAACTGCCTCCCTCTCCCTTGGCCGCTCTGGCCCGGGCAGGACAGAGGTGGACTGAGCCTGGCCCGTTCTCAGCAGGGCAGGCATCCCTGCGGTCTGCCGAAACAGGGGAGCCTCAAAGCCACGGGGCCCAGGGGTCAGGCCAGGCTTGGTCATCCAAAGCTGGGGAGAGGGACACCGTCTCTGGCTGTGGGTTGGCACCAGCCCCTTCTCTGCCGGTGCGGTCCCCACCCGATGTGGCACGGCTGCCGTCGGAGGGATGGAGGGAGCCTCGGGATGTTCCCAGGACTCAGCAAGAGTCTTTCCAGGATTTACCAGCCCCAAGGCTGGGTCAGGCCAAGCTGGGAAGCCCTGCAGCACCCTGCTGCCCGGCCCAGCAGAGAAGCCCAGGCCGCCCGAGCCTCCTGGCACGGGAAGCGGGGGCTGCTGCACCCCCAGGAGCCGTTTGCCCGCAGGGCCCTGCCCCACACCCAGAGACCAGGGCTCCCCGCAGGGGAGGTCATCTGGTGCTTTTTGCACAACAAAGCCATGGGCTGGCTCCTTTATCTTGTTCTCCCTCCTCTCTTATCAATAGTTTTTCTGGTCCAACTGGATTTCCCTGCTGCCACATCCCCAACACAGACAGAAGCTCCACACAGGGGAGCTGAGGAGAGTGAGCCCCCCCACCCCTGCGCACTGGGGGCCTGCCCCAAGCCTCTCTCCACTTGGGGAACAGAAATGTCTGGTAATTCACAGCACAGAGGGTTTGTGCTGACCTGGAGCCAGCACACGCCTCTGCTACACTCCCACAGCGACTGCTCAGCCACGGCTGCTGGAGAGCAACGCGTCCGGAGGAAGAACGTGCTCCGCGCTGGGAAGCCAGGCCCCGGCATCCAGCTCTGCCTGCCCCCTGCCTCAGTTTCTCGCCTGGGAGGAAGAGAGACGGGGTGACAATCTGATGTGCCACCATGGCCCCAGGCTGCCCTGGAGCTCTGTGTGACACACGCAGTGCCTCCCCCCGGCACCTGGCTGGGGTGGGTCATGG
This sequence comes from Ardeotis arabs, assembly GCA_011801015.1. NCBI lineage: Eukaryota > Metazoa > Chordata > Aves > Otidiformes > Otididae > Ardeotis > Ardeotis arabs. The sequence continues at coordinate 72,083 of JAAGAY010147583.1, forward strand.
GTGTCAGCACCCGCAGCACCCCAAGCCCCAGGACACCGTGCAGCACCCATCTCGTCCCTCCTCCTTTCAGGCCCCGGAGAGCGGGGTTGGGCTGCCCAGGAGTGGGGACCATGTGGGTTCAGCACTGCCTGTGCATCCCCGAGGGGCATCCCCGAGGGGCATCCCCGTCCCCCAGCCCAGCCAGTCCCCATCCCCGCCCCCCTGTGCGGCCCCAGTGAGGAGCTACGTGCCCGCGAACACGCAGCAGGACACGCTCCTGCCAGACAGGTGAGCAGTCACTGCAAAAAGGGAAGAAGTGGAAACCAAACAAAAATTCAAAGCCCTGCCAGGAAGGTGGCATGGCAAGCGCTTCTGGGTGACAAGTGGGTTTGTTTCCCACAGCCTGGCAGGGGACATTCAGAGGCTGTTCAGTCCTGAGGGATCCGGGGAGGAGACGGGCACGGCTGTAGTAACGGCTTCGCAGAGAAGCAGGGCTCTACGGCGGGTCCCAGGCACACTGAAGCACCGTTGTGTGTTTCTTCCTCAAATCGGACATCTCTGTCTACATCTGGCAGATCCCGGAGCTCCCCGCTGGCCGCAGGGAAGACGCTGCTGGCCGCTGGCACTGGGCATCGTGTCCACACAGGAGGAGCCGCTGTGTCCGAGGCAGCTCTCCCGATCCCAGACCCCATCCCGTCGTCGGCCGCTCCGCGTGCGCTGCCTCCACGCCTGTGCCAAACCTGGGTGTGCCAGACACCGCAGGACGCTGGCAGGTCCCTGACCGGGAGCTGCCACCCAGTGGCACCGGGACAATCCTGCTGGCCTGCGGGTCACAGGACCGGGATGGGGACATCTGGGGGGCCCTGCACCGTGGCACCCACCGGTCAGCCACGCCGGGGAGGCTGGGGCTGCTCCAGCACAAGCCGGCACTGCCGCCTTCGCCCCGGGACACGCACCCAGGGGGGGAGCTCGCCCAAGCCCTGAGCAGTCAGAGCTGCTTTTCTGGGGCCAGAGAGGACATGGGAAACTCCAGAGCACAGCAAAGGGCCTTCTCCAGCCAAGGTCATCCCTGGTAACACCAAACCACCTCAGCTGTGCCAGCAGGAGCACCTGGAGGGAAAGCCTGCTGGGTGCCTTCCTTCCCATGACTCTGGGAAGCCTCAGCCGCACACAGGAGCCCGGTGCTGGGGGAAAGCGCAGGCTGGGGACCACCAGCCCATCCCCAAAGCCTCCTTACACACCACGGTCCCCTCGCTCGGTGGGATTCAGCCCCATCTTGCTTCCCAGAGAGGGAAACAAAAGAGGAGGAGGGGGAAGGGAAGGGTCTAAGAGAAACTTCTTCCAACTTCTTGGGAAGAGAAAAGCCCTATTCAGGCAGGGAGAATACCCGTGTGGAGCTGGTCACTAAGCAACCCGCAGCAATTCCGTACACCCCGACATACCGGCAGGCACGGAACAAAGCCGCCTCGCTGCCTGTCAAGAGCCCAGCCGAGCGAACGCTGGGCAGGGAGAGCCGGCGGGGCAGGGCCAGGGGACACCAGCTGCGCCCAGCCACCACGAGGGCTGAGATGTCCAGCAGGTCCAGAGCTCCTGGGTGCAGGAGTTCGTCCTCGGTCCGGTCTGGAGGGTGAGTAGCCTCCAGCGGGCTCCCCCTTCATGGGGAGGGTGCTGCTGCTCAGGAAGGATTTCTGGTCTGCTGCAAAGCCCACGACAGCTCCCACAGCTCTGCTGTTCATGTGGGGACACATACTTCATTCCCAACGGAGGCACAGTGCGTTTCAGAGAACCTCCCCGCTCGCACGGGCACTGCGGGGTTTGTGCAGGCAGAGCAGCCGGCACAGGCTACACGCTCTCCCAGATAAGCTGGGCTCTTTGTTTAGATTATCAGTGGGGGCTGTACTTTGCAAACGAGCTTACTGAGACACAAGAAACTGCTTGGCCTCTCTGCAGCGCAAAGAAGGGACAAAGGAAATGAGGCCTGACAAACCCTGCCGACAACCCACACTGAAATGCCTCCCTCGGAGCCCAGGGGGTCCCTGGAGATGTCACTGCCCCCCGCAGAAACGCTGAACAACAGGGAAAGCCACTCACAGCCACAGCAGGTCCACTGGCCCCAATCCAGGGCCTGATGAGCCTGGGGAAGTGCACTGGACCTGCCCGGACACTGGAAGTGGCTTTTTGCCTGTGTGGTGCCATGGGGGAACACAGCTGCTTTAGGCGCACACTAAATAACCACATCCCACAGGGCTGCCGTGAAAAACCAGCCCGGTCAAAGCAGTGCCATTTATTTTGCTCGCAAAACCCGTTCAGAAGGCCAACACGACGGGGGACAGGCGCCCCAGCCAGCAGCGAGGACGGACGGCAGCCACCGCTGGACTTGGAGAGCTCCCGCCTCCCCAGCAAGAAGGCAAACACGGCGCGCCTGGCACAGCTGGGAGCCAAGCGTGCCACAGCCCAGCTCAGCAGGGAGCTGGCACACCAGCACCGCGACACAACGGCTGCATGTCCTGCAGCCGGGGCAGCCCCAGAGCAAGAGGCACCAAGTCCAGCACGGCTGCTGCAGCACGGAGAGCGTTCACCTGCCCTGGAGCTGATGGTGGTGCTCCTTCGGACGTGTCATGATGAGGCCACACTGCGAAGCAGCAGTGAGACTCACCCTCTCTCAGACTCGTCACCTGGAAGTGTCCAGCCCATCCTGTTTATCTACAGCGACCAGAGAGCAGCACCTCCAGGAATCAAGTCAACCTGAGACAGGATCTGCGCGTCCACTTCTATCCACTGCTGCTCTGGGAGTTTGCAACAACACAGCCAGCTCCAAGACGGGCACCACTAACGGAGAGGCTCCACCCAGAACAGAAGTAGCCCAGCCTGAGGAACATCTCCTTGCAAAGAGAAAAAACCTGGATAAAGATGCAGGACACTGGGCCATACACTATCTGGATCCATCCTGGATTCTTCTCTCCCAGTACCAGTGCCTACAACCATCAGCAACAGTCTTACAGCACAGCCAGAGGGGACTTCTTTGTTGGCACGCCGCATTTTCTTGCTGTTCTCCTGGTCTGCAGCATTTGCACGTTTGTAGAAATGTTGTGAGAGAATAGAGGTGCTGAAGGAGGGAAATATCTTTGTAGGGATGAAATGTACCTGGAAGTCCAGAGCTAGCCTTGGCTCTGGTGGTCCTCTTCCATTTCCAGTGAGGTGCTGGTGAGATTTCCCAGGCAATGGCCCCTGCCACACAATCAGGATCTCTGGTAAAGCTTCACGATATTCTCGTCGTGAAGCTTTTTCCACACCTGCTTCTCCAGGTTGAAGTCGTGGTTAGCGTAGAAAATCAGACGTTTCCAGTGCTCGTCATAGTAGTGATCCGAGTACTTCTCGTGGCCCTCCGTGATGTAGCCGTAGGCACTCACCTGGGAAAGACGGAGGGCTCGCTGGGGAGACGTACCAAGCGCAGGGAGCCGAGTGAAATACAGGACCCAGTTCCCAAACAGGAGGGAGCACAGGACAGGGGTGCCAGTCAGGGCTCCTCTGGGTGACCCTGCATGGGGGTTTGGAAGGACCAGACTATGAAGCTTGGTTCCAGAGAGCCCGCCGTCCTCTCACTGCCTCCCTGGGACGCAGGACGGCTCTCAGGCCACAGCAGGCTTCACAACCTCTACATGAACTGCTTTGGGGCTCTTTCTCCTGTCTTCAGTCTGCTCCTCCACAGCTGACAACAAGCCATAAACACCCTCACGGCAGAGAGCAGGCAGGGCTGGAGCCACCCCTGCTCTGCGCTGTTATCCGTTCCCCCGTCTGCACAGTGCTGTACGCAGAACCATCCCGCCCTTACCTGGTCACAGAGATGGAGCGCAGTCAGCAGCAGGAAGGCCCCTGTTGTGGGTCTGTACAACTGCCAGTAGGGCTGCTCCAGACTTTTAGATTTTAAAAACCTGCAGCAGGAGAGAAGCAAGCACAGAGCAGTGGCCGGGTGTGGTGGTTCAAGCTGGGCACACCTTGTCCCCCTGCGGCCCGCGTGCAATCTTCCCTCCTTGCAGAAGTGGTAGGTCCTGAGGCAGAGGGGCTAAAGAAGGGGTGGATTAAAGGATCTGGAACGCTGAAGTCTACTCTTAAATCTGTCCTCTGCCTTGCAGCACAGGAGTGGCTTTGAGGCTCCCTGCTATATCCTACTCCACATCCACGTTTAGCAGTGAAATGAGCCACAGGAAAGGTGCAGAGGAGGGTCACAAAACCTGCTAGGAGCTGCAGTGTTTTATGCCAGCAGCTGTTAGGAAGGTAGGAGTCCACACCAGGAAAAAAAAAAGCATTCGAGCCCTCTTGGCCTTGGAAAGGACCCAAGTCAGAGGGGAGACGGCATAACGAGCAGGGAGGTGCAAGCCATCTGGCACTGCATTTGCCTTCTCTCAGAGAAGGCACAACTCAGCTCTCAAGGAGACCGAAGGGCAAACGCAGCCAAAGCAGGGCTCAACAGGAGCTGCTCTTCCTCCGTCTTGGTCACGTGCGGCCCACGACTGGCAGATCTTACAGCGACAGTGTCCAGCAGGCTTGTGAAAAGGATCAGAGAGGCAAAGAGGAGCAGCCGGGCCAGGCAAATGAAGAAGTGCCTATTACCATGCCTGAGGGCACAAACAAGTCAAGAAGGGATCTCAGGAGAAAAGCGGTGTTATAGAGCCTTCCTCCAAGGTGCTAAGCAACGGGGAACATGAAAGGCTGGTCCTGAACTAGAAGACTATTTTGGCACTTTAGCCACATTCTTCCCATATCTAAAGTTGCCAGAACCTCTTCTGGATGCAGAAAGCCAAACTGTCCCATGGCTGTTGCTTCTGCAGCTCACAGCTGCTGGACACCTACCCACCGCAGCACCACGGAGAATTTTAACTGCCTGCACACAGGGGAAGCTCACCCCAGCCTGCTGGTGTGGCTGGACTGCAGTCACAGGGGACTGAGCTGGGAGGAGAGAGTCCAGCGACAGAGACGGTGCTGGACAGAAAAGACAAGCCCGTTAGAGCACATAACCCCCAGCTCACCTGTTTTTCATGTATCTGAGGAAATCAGGGTGAACCACCAGGTATCTGTCCATCGTGAAATCTTCACCAAATCTCTCGCGGGGCCTCTGCCTAAGGACAGGAAAGGGGGGACTCAGGACAAGCTCCTACATTTCATCACGGCTGGAAAGCACCAGCCCTGATGTACTTGGCGATAAGAGAAGAACCACAAACACTGAAGTTATTCTGCAACATTTCCCAGACTATGACAAAATCTCCACAACCTCTGTGCACCGCAGAGGAAGAGATCAGGGAGGAGAGGCAACAACAGGAGACAGGGATATCAAAAGCGTAGGTGTGTGTACAGACAAGAACTGGTGAAGCCAGGCCTTCATCCATGAGCGGGCCACCGTGTACAGACACCAGACCAGACGACAGCATGTGTTCATCCCAGAGGACCACAAAGCCTTCCCCAAGCTCCGGCCACACATCATTGAAATCAGCTATGTCTGGGAAGGAGGTGTACTGGTTACAGCTCAGAGCTGCGGGGGAACCAGGACATCTCTCCAGACAAATCTGCTGGGGTGGGAGGCTTTAACCTGGCTTTACCTTGGCCTGCGCCTCAGCAGGGCCGGGCACTGTGGAAAGGACAAGGGCAGAACACAGCGCTCCACACTGAAGGGTGCGGAGGTGGGGCCAGTTTGTTTTACCCGTAGTGGTTCAAGAATCCTTTCCTGATGTCCTTGTTCAGCAGAAGAGCCTTCAGCCACTCATAGTCTCTAGCTCCCTCGAGGAAGTGAATGTACCTGACGTGCTAAGAACACAAGTGAGCATTAATGAAGAGCACAAGAGAGATGCATCCTTTAAAAATAAAAAGCAAGCAGGCATCTAGGCTCGCTGAGTTTCTTGAGCACACATCTTTGGTCTGCAGCTTGTAACTATCCCACAGAAGCAGAACAGAGATATTTGATGTGCAGCTGCTTCTACCTGCCAGGAGGCTGTGGTAGGACTGATGCAGCTTGCCACCGCAAAACCTCACTCCGAGCCAAGCCAGCGCAGGTTCCCGCAGTAAGGGTAACGCTGAAGCATTAGCTCAGCCCCTTTGCTCCTCATGCACGGCAAGATCAGAACTGAAGGCCACGGACAAACAGCATCCCAGCAAAGCGGTGCACACATACAGCATGGACCTGACTTACTTCTCCCTGTGGGATGTGGCTGAACCCTCTGTGTCCCAGGATCTGGAGAGAGGACACCAGGGAGTAGGCTGTGAATCCATAAAAGGAGGTTTTGGTTCCCACATCTTTTTCGTAACCTTTGATTACAGCCCCGCTCACCCTGGCCAAGGAAACCAAGCGGAGGAGCAGAGTTAGCAGGTGACCACTGAAAACCCTTGCATCCATGTTTATAACGGGAACAGACAGCGTTGGTCTGGAGGAAGGGAGGATCAGGCCCATTTTGAGCTACACCTCTCAATCTGCAGGAGAGCCCCTGCTGTGGAGATGGCTCTTCATGGCTCATCTGTGAAGCCAGGCTCTTCCTGTATGTTTATGAACTCTCCAGTTTCTTTTTGGTTTTCCATCTCCTCCTGCCATCGGTCATTTTGGCACTGGGGAGTCAGTGCAGTACTCAAAGAGGTGAAGTTAGCCAGCTGTAATTATCTGCTGGCCAGAGTAAGCTAGCTGTGCATCTTCTAAGAAGGAAGCCCGCCTTACCGGAAGACGTAGTCATGGGAGTCAATCTCCTGGCCCATCCCAGAGTTATTCAGTATTCCTCCATTCCCCACGACAGCACAGCTGATGCATGTCGGCACGGCGCTGTTCGCCAGGAGCAGCTGCTGGTGGGGATTTGGGGGCAGCAGGGACATGACCTCCTCCACCACTGTGAAGCAAACATGGTGGAGCATCAAGAGACTTCAGGATGGACACAGTGAAACCACCAGTTTCCACCACAAGACCCACTGTGACAGCTTAACCACAGCCGGCAACTAAGCACCACACAGCCACTCGCTCACTCCCTGCCCCCCCTCCACAGGACGGCGGCAAGAGAACGGGAAGGGTAAAAGTGAGAAAACTCCTGGGCTGAGATGAAGACAGTTTAACGGACAAAGCAAAAGCCACGCACACAAGCAAAGCAAAACAAGGAATTGATGCACTACTTCGCAGCAGCAGGCAGGTGTCCCCTCCTTCCTTTCTCTTCCCCCCGGCTTTATATCTGAGCAGGACGTCACATGGTGTGGAATATCCTTTGTCAGTGGGGGTCAGCTGTCCTGGCTGTGTTCCCTCCCAACTTCTTGTGTACCCCCAGCCTACTCCTTGGTGGGGGGGGGGTAACACAGGCCCATACTAGCTACTGTGAAGAAAATTAACTCTGTCCCAGCCAAAACCAGCACATCCACCTAGCCTGATGCCCGTGACAGGGAGATGCTGGAAACCTCCAGCTACTTGGCATAAGTTGGGAGTTTGATGGTCCCATCCTGACATGCCCTGAGCAACTCACGTGAAAAATTCAGCTCCATGAAGCCAAACGGAGGTGCAAAGTGCTCCAGGCGGTCCCACTCACTGCCATTGAAGTATCTCTTGTCCGTGAAGAGCATGATGTTGGGCAGGAAAAGATCTCGCAGCCAGTCAGACTTGGCAGCTTTGGCCTTCACTGATTCAGAGCAGGTCTTGAAAAACAAAAAGAAAGCAATAAGAACTGATTAGCAGGAAGCTGATAAATGTGACCAAGTGCCAGTGCTTCTGTGCCTGTGTGTGAGAGTACTGGAAAGAAGTACAGAAACTCCAGTGGTACATCATCTATTCCCCTCGGTGTCCCCAGCACCGTGAACATGAGGCATCATTTCAGCACTACATCCACCAGCTGGTGGAAAGCCACCTACAAGGAAGCCTGAGTGACTCCAAGTCTCTGAAACCTTCCTCTTCGGAACAACAGGTCTGTGATGCTCACATGTTTTACTGGCTTTGGGTCTCATTACCTCCTGCAAATTAATACCTGAAATAAGCCTAACCTCAACGTACCAAGTAAGGCTAGCAGTCCCTGTTGGCAGCACACCTCACAGGGTCCGGGCCTCAGAGTGCACTGGAGCAAACACGCTGAGGAACATGCGAGATCAGATCACCATTATCACTCCCTTCAAAGATAAGAAAAAGTGTGTAAACCACTTGTTCAATGTCATACATGAACCCCAGAGAAGCACGTGGCTGAGACGGGAATCCAAGCCAGCTTGTCCTCGAGGGGTCTCCTTGCAGCTGGCAAGGGTTAGGCTGTGCGTGCAGATGGAGAGCAAACAACTCCACTGCGCTGGATTTACCGCTGAGTCCATTTGGGCTCTACTTTCTTAGACATCTTCCCCACATACCCAGTGAAGGACAAAACAGGAGACCAAGTGGGCCTGCAGGTCTAGCTCAGATCCCCGGCAATGAGCAGACTGCATTGCCAAAGCCTTGCTCTGTGCTCCGCAGCTGAGCTGGGCTCTCTGCCACAGGTGAGGATGACAGTCCGGTCACAGCCTCGGGAGACAGCCTCACTCTGCCTATCACAACAAGACTGCAATGAGAAGAACATTGTGGAGAGCTTCATGTTGGCATCATTTCACTTGTAGCACATTTCACTTCCAGAGACAGGGACATTCCCTTCCTGCTCAAGCTGTACCGCGTACTGTCCAACGCTTGGTACTTGTTGTGCCTCCGCAGCTAGACTGGGTCGATACCGGAGGAACTACAGAGAAGTCTGATCAGGTAGGAAATGAGGGAGGTGGGAGTGCTTCCCTCCCTCTCTCTGTAGAATTAGAGACCAGGTTTGGGAGCGAGACTCAACGTGTGATGTCTGTACGCACATCTTCACTGAAGACCCTTCTGTGTGCATTTTCTCCTCTTTTGCATACTGAGGAAGAGTTTTCCGCGCTGTCTCAGCCATTCTGCACACGCGGATGCTCTGCAGCCTCAGTTCAGTGGAGGACGTTCTCTGCTTCCTGCTGTGAACTGTTGTCTGAGATTTTTCTGCCAGCTCCTGCTCTGCAGTTCTGAGATGGCTGCACGTGCTGTGCAGCTCATCAGATGAGAAGACAGGAGCATCTGGCAGCCAACGAGCAGGATCCTGGTGACCTAACCCCACTTGGTCTACAGGCTGTAACACCGGGCAGGAGGGGTAAGGCACCGTCTCATGTGGCATACACGCTCTTCACCACGTAATTTGCCCACCCCCATTTGTATTCTGGGTCTCTGGAGACCACAGGAAGCCCAGGAAGAAATGCACACCCTGCACCACAGATGGGATCTGCTGTGACGCAGTAAGGCTGGGCCGGTGTATGAGCTCAAGCACTTAACAGCCAATTTCTGCATTTAATAGTCACAGATCTTTGGATAACAGAGGTGTCTTCGGGGCCAGCTGCTCCTCTCAAGTGGCTCAATGCCACGCTGAAGAGCACATCCCATCAGCAACAGAATGGCTCACACCGCCAAAATGGGCAACGGGGAACAGTATCACAATACCACAACGGAGAGAGGCTCAAAAATAAAACATCAAAACAATAAAAATTTCTCCTAGGATTTTTTATTGGCCCAGTTAATCTACCTCTGCTCTCTGCATGTCTCTCAGGGCACCCTGGGCACCATGGGGTTGGGGAATGGGGTTAAATTTTTCAAGAGTAGCCCCTGCTCCACCAAGAGATGTCTGACCAGAACGACATGGTGCCTGCAGCCCTGACAGTTCCCTGGAGCAACATCTACATTCCCCCTAACGCCACACGGCAATGGTGGAAGATTGCGGCACTGAGACTTCAAACAGGCAAATGGCTCATCTAGTCCACTGACCTAGAACGGGCGCTCCTGCCGACACCCTCCCTCCTCCCTGCGCAGCGCGTAAAGGTCACTCACACCCACGCATAAAGACCTTCCTCACTCTAGAGGAGGTGACCTGCCTGTCCAAGCCTTCCAGCCACAGGGGTGCCAGGGAAAACTGCTCTGGGTAAGCTTCACAAGGAGTTACCAGCGTAAGATGGCAGACAGAGACAGTACTGTGCACCACAACCTGCCCCACCTGCTTGATTAGAACTTTGCTATAGTTTATGACTTTCCTAAAGGCCTTGTTCCTGCACTCAAGTAATGATGAGATCCTCAAAGTTCATTTAAAATCAGGTCCAAACTCTCATAGTTACAAAGGAAAGGTCAAAAATATGGTCAAAACAAGAGTTCAGTGCAAAACAGAAAAGAAAAATTTCCATGGCTGTCAAGACAATCTGATGGTGGGCACCAGACTTACGGTTTTGGAAGATGACATCAGCAATATCACCTACACAGGCAGAGGGGATCAGCACTAACCTACAGAACAACACTCCCAACAAACGGGACCTGTAAGGAAACTTTGAAGCTGTAGCTGGGCAAGTGCTACTGCTTTGATGGGTACAACTGTATCGTCTGAGATTCGCATCTTCACCTCCACCAAAATACTTCACCTGTGCTGACCAGGCCTACAGGTGTTCCTATTTAAAGAGGAACACAGCAAGACTTGTTGAATGCCAGATCTGGTTCAACGCAAAGCATGAAAATCCTAGATAGCAACCCAGCGTGCTGGGACCATCTCAGCCGTGGAGCTCTGAACGGGGAACGAATCTGCTTGCTCACTATGGGTGTCTCCATACAGGGTGGAAAAGGTGAATTGGCCACACCTGGAAAAGACTCTCCTCTTGTTGATAATAAACCACAAGAACAGTAAAAAAGGTTACTTTTTAACCATCATTTCTCAAATGAGGCTCACATGCACATAGTTGAATTTTCGCCAATATTGACAGAAAACCTTAAAAATGGGAACAGTCCCCACCCCGCTGTCTCCAAAGCAGACAGGTACACATTTGTCAATCCTCATCCAACCCTTCTTCTTTGACCTTATTTTGACTTTAATACAAGCAACTAACAAAGCCTCCGTTCCTGCGCACCAAGATCCTCCCCAAAATCACTGCCAGCGTCATTCTTCACACCCTAGCACAGCTCAAGCGTCACCGCTGCCCCACCGCTGCCCAAGCTTCTGACCTGCTTCGGTACATGTGTGCTTGGGTGAAGCAGCACACGGAGGCATTCCGACTCCTGTTCCCTCACCATGACCCTGCTTGTTTTTGTTAGCTGGGCTGCATAAAACAAAGATCAAGGCAAATCTGGAGACTGGAGTCTTCACAGGAATGCAAATGTTCAGTGTCCCAAGGGGCTGGGTGAGAAACAGGATGAAGACTGACATTTAGCGCCAGACACCTAACGCCTGCCCATAGGCACCACAGGACTAGGCGTGACCTAACTTACCTCAGGGTGCCATGTCACAGGGAACACGCGCGCTGCGTCGTGTGCCTCAGTCCCCCCATCAAGGCACCCAAGAGTGGGATCACCTTGTAGCACAGCTAGAAGGAGAGAGATTTTCCCCCAGCTTCTGATGCACCTGAGCTCCAGAATGGGCTGCTTGGGCCAGCCTTCAAAGGAACCCATGGAAATGCAGGCAACTGCAGTAAGGACCCACACTGGAGCATGGTGGAGGACTGGTCGGGCTAATTGGGTCGTACATACAGGCCTGCCTCTCTGGGTCCCAGCAGCACCTGCATATACCAGTGAGTTGACCTACCAGCTTGGAGATCGTCCTCGACTGCAAAGGGCACGCGTGCCCAGGGGACAGTAGACAAGGAGGCCAACAGGGAGGTGTAATTCTTGGTGAACACACAGCCATCACACCTACCGATGATGGAGACGAGCTGTCCTGCAGGTACTTGTCCTCAAAATCCCACTGTGGCTCAGACTTGAAGTCAGCAGCCCTCAGTTTCTTCTTTTGTGTCACTGCAGCAGCCTGAGGAACAGGTCTTACAGTTTTCACTGATGCAAGAGGCTCTTTCCGCTTTGTCTGGTCTTTGGATATGTTGTTTTCATGAGCTCCCTTCACCCCAGAGGATGGTTTCAATGTTGCCTTCTCCTTGGCTCCCTCCAGCCTGGGAAGTGATTTCACTGTTGTCTTTTCCTTGGCTTCTTCCACCCGTGGGGCTGGTCTCACTGCTGTTTTCTCCTTGTTTCCCTGCACCTTAGAGGCTGTTTTCACTGTTGTCTTCTTGATTCCCTTCAACCTGGGGGGTGGTTTCGCAGTCATGTTCTCTTTGGCTTCCTCCACCCTCACAACTGGTGCCGTCTTTTTCTTCTGCTCCTCCTTTCCTTCCCATCTCGGCGCCCTTCCAACCGTATCTTGTTCAAGCCTTGTGATGTCTCTCCCCAGCGTCACCTTTAAAAAGCTCCCTGAGTTCCCGACATCAGAATAGCTTAAACCCTGTTGTTCCTGGGTGTCCACTTGCAGCACACCTGGGGCACGGTGGAAAATGCTCAGTTGCCTGAATGCAATCAAAGGAAAAGCAGACACATCACACACACCTTCCACTGAACACCTTCCACCCAATTTCTAGCGCTCCTGACTCTGAGCCTCTCTGCGCTTCAGAGCAACCACTGCACATGACCACCGCACTCAGAGGACTTGCCTTGGCAACTCCCACCGAGTTTCTGCAGGATGCTGTATGAATTCCATTTCATTTTTAACTTCACCACCAGTGTTACTCAACTTCCCACACCATCCTGGCCTGAATTCCGCTTATATCCCCACTAAGCAAACCCCAGAGGCCTCGCACTCCTCTTCAGCGCTTGGCTGATGAAACGTCCACGCTGGCAGTGTGGCTGCGTGCAAACCAGCACCGAACAGCTTTGCCCTGCCTGGGCAGGACCCCTGGCAACGTCCCCAGAGCACTGCAGGACTGTTTTGGAGATCCTGAGCTCAGGACATGGCATACATCACAAAGGCAGCCATCTGGCTCTCCTCTTTGCCAGCAGAGTCAAGTGCTTCAGCGACAGAGCATGAAGATCTTCCAGAACGCAGTAAGGGAGTCTAATAACAACTGAAACTCACTCCTTTACTGTGCATTATTTCTTGAGCATTTGGGGGCACAGGCACTTTTTCCTCTCCTTGTCCCCCTTAGCCAGCTAATGCAACAGCATCACACAGCACTCGCCAGGTACGCGTCTTAAGACAGGCACTCTGGAGCTCTTCAAATACACTCTGAAGCTTAAAAATGTAAAATCTCTGCGTTTTCAGCAGTTGCCTCTAATATTGCAGCTGCCCCGTTGTCTGATTGAGAAGCACAGGCAGGTACAAAGATAGCACAGGAGGACACAGCTGCCAAGCACAGGAAGAGCCACCTGCAGCAAGACTGGGCTGAAACTCAGAAAAAAAAATAATAAAAAAAAAAAATCCGGGCAGAAGTGGTGGGGGTTTGTCCCATTCATGTCCCAAACATTCCTTCTTAACCGCACGTGGCTGGAGGGTGGAACAGGAAAACGACAGTGAACAATTTCTGCAGCTGAGCTTTTATGTACAGCAAAGCTTTTCAGGATGAAGCAGCACAGTTGTGGCAGTCTGATTTCACGCTCAACGCTCACCCTTCGCGTGACGCACGTGTTTCGGAGAGCTGCGGATTGCTTCCGAGGTGATAAACGGGAAAAAAGCACCTCTGCAGATAGCAGGCTGCCGATAACGGCTCAAGTGCTGCTGAAGCCTGAGAGCGGTACGGCGTTCATTAAAGTGATCAGGAAATTATCAACTAAGGAGGTTTTTAAAAATAATTTTGTCAGATAAATACTTGAACGTTTCCAGCACTATTTCTAAGAAAAAGAGGCTGTGGTAAATGGCCTATGAGCTCTTCCTCTACCTCTCCTCATCATCATTAGCCAGTTTCAACCAAGTACGCAGCAGCTGCCTTCCATCACAGCGCTCCATGTATAAACTCGTGGTTACTGCCTAACGAGAGGGAGGATTGTATGTACACTCTAAGTAAAGATAAATTGGGTAAGGGAGCTCAAGCAGATCTTAAATCTCTGGATGATTTCCTGTTGTATTTTTAAGTTATGTTTAACAATTTTGAATTTAAAGGGCAGAGGACAAACGAAACAGGACAGGATTACAAACCACCCCTCACACCAGCCTCCATACTCGCTGTCTCGCAGGGCACAGATTCCACCCCAGCTCTATTACACTTTAATTTCAAATACTGTGCCAAACATACAGAGACCAAAATGTAAACCTGAGGGCCCTTCACATCCAAAACTTTGCTCCCTGCAGTCAGACCCACATGGCCAGGCGCTCGTGCCCACACAGCACCCGGCTCTCCTGATCAGCATTTTAAATCCAGACAACCGGTCAAAGCAGCTCATCAAATTTCAGGCTCTAGAGTCCAGCTGGCAAGCGACTGCAGAAGCTCAGTGACATTTACTGTCATTTTCCTCTCCATTTGCAAAGGCCTAGGACAAATAGAGGATAAAGCCATGAAAATGACGCTTTGTGTATTTTACAACCACACACAGCTCATGCCTAGTTGTGTTTTACCTAAGTTGCAAAAATACGGACATTTCCATTATCTGAAACTAAGGCAGAATGAAATGGCTTCCAGCAGCTGGGCACGGAGAGCCAGCTCTTGTCTCAGCTCTGCCACTGATGGGCTGTGATCAAGGACAACTCACTTCACTTCTCCAGACCTGTTCCTTCTCCCTGCCGCCCTTGCGCAGATCCTGACCTCTCCAAACCGACAGCTGTGCTCAAGGCCTGGTCCCAAGCCACTGGAGCTGAGCTAAACTCATGCCACCTACAGAAGAGACGTAGGTGTTCCCAGCCGCACCCCTCCTGCCTGCCCCCACAGCATCAGCCCTCAGAGGCCCACCTGAAAACTAATCCCACCACGACAAGCCAGATGAGCTCACTGGGAGAGCTGGGACCATATGAGGGCTGGTGGGGAGGTGGGGAGCAGTGCTTCCTACACACAGCACAGGGCACCAACAGGTAAGCGAGCCACGCTCGTGGTGAGAAAGGCTCTGATATCTGCTGTGCTCATGCAAGGAGCAGTGCTTCCTGCCAACGATGCTGGAGATATTTCACTGCAGTCTACACTGCAATTCCCTCCACACCCATTCCTGTAGGATTCACTTGACCACTGATATAAAAAATAATATATATATATTGATCATGTCTGCATGACATTGGTTTCCCAGTGTGCAGCGTATTTGTATGAGGAATCAGATGCTGAACCCACTATAAATTCAAAGGCAGCCCACCACAATCCAACATCCAGCAATGCAACCTGGAGTAGGGCTGAACGCAGTCCTTCCGGGAGCCACCGGGAAAAGCAAACACTGCAGTGCCGAAGTATGGAAACAGGTAGCATTAAAGCAAAAGCTGCTTTCTTAAACAGCTTCACAAGGAAAGACTGGAAACCAGCGATCCAGCAGGAGCAAGTTTTTGACTGGATCTTCCAACACAGTGCTCTGATTGTATACAACATGGTCTGCTAAAGCAAAGTGGTCATCTCACTCAGATCAGAAGTGCAAGTTTCATGGTAAAAAGACAGAGACAGAGAAAGAAAGGCACTCTATCCAGACAGCGTATATCACAAGGAAGCAGGTTTCTTACCTGAAAATCCTTGTCTTCAACAAGCCAAACAAGGAGCTGAAATTAGCAATGAAGATGCAGAAGTGTGTTAAAACAATGAGATAAATGAGGGCTCTGGGAATTTTAGGAAGCTTTCTCCTGAAAAACCACATGGTGAGATGCCCGAGAGCGACAGAGGCTCTGCTGCCCAGAGGCGCCTTCCAAAGGTGTGTTGAATGAGTGGGCTGGCCTTCTCTCTGGATTTCCCTACAAGAACACGCACACCCTCTCTCCCAACATTCAGGGACACTCCGCACACAAATTCAATTCTTCAGACAAGACAGCAGCTTTGCACTGTTCCCATTTATCACCCTAAGCTTATTGCAACACAGAGTGCGGAAGAAAACACCTTCTACTGCAAACAATGGAAGTTCCCTATACATTCCTTAACGAGGTTAGTCCGGTGTAACCCTTTGCCTCTAATCTGGTGGAAGCATCACTGGGAACCTTGTGTGAATTATGGAAGTAGCTACAGTCACAGTCAAATAAATTAGCTTTCAGACCACCAGTTGCCCAAGGGCTCTGGCAAGATTCTGGGCACAGCCATAAACAGATCTTTTTCTTCTTCACACAGTACCTGCTTGTAGCTCCGATTCAGAAGCAATCCCTGCCCCCAAAAGCCGATGGCTAGATACACATCGATTTTACCTTGCGATTGCTTTGAAACAAATCAAAGTAAGACTCCTTGCAAATCCACTCTACAATAAAGGAATTTGTGTTGAAAGGCAGATCAGCGCTTGGGTAAAGCATTACAGGACAGGGCTTAGAGTTAGACAGTCTCCTCCCTGTCTAATAAAGCTGATCTGCCTTTAGTGCAACTGGAAAAACTTCAATCCAGCATTTCACTTGTCTGAAAGGTGCCAACTCCATTATAATCTAACCCTGCTATTGCTGACAAACTTGTCACGCAGGCTTGCTCAGGTTCCCAAGCTGGCTCAGGAGTGTGCCACCTCTGCCTGTACAGACAGCAGCAACACACACTCTTCAGCTGCTCTTTGGGAGCTCTCAGTCAGGCTTCCTCCAGCACCAACTCTAGGACTGGTCTTTTACTTCTGGCTTTTGAACTCTTGCCTCAGCACTTCACAGGGATCACTGAGTGAATCTATGAAGTGAGTGAATCTATGAGTGAAACTATGTCAGTTTACCACTAAAACATGACATGGATGGATTTGAGTCTGTGCCTAGTTGTAGAATTTGAAAGAACTAGATCAGCCTGGAGACCCCCACAGGACAGCAGCTTGAAATTCAGTTGGTTTCAAGGGAGCATCTAATATATCTGAATTTTTATTCCACCAAAATATACTTCAAATTTCTTGTATCTGTGAATCATGTCATCACGGACAGACAGACAACTGCCATCTACACTAGTGCCCTTAGGGGGACCCTGGTCATTTGGGTTTTGTACAGTACAACCAGGCTTTGCTCATCAACGGTGACAGCTGAAACAAAGCTTCACTAACGCCATGTGCATGTTAAATGCTCCCAGGGGGATGAATCCCTGCCACAACCCTAGGGGTTTACACTACGCTTGATCTGAGCCATGAACATATCCACACCTGGGATATGTTGCTTCCCATTGACAGGCAGCACCTGACAATCTCTCTCCCCATTCCAAGTTCCACAATTTCATCCTTTCCTCTTCACGAAAATCAGCAGTCCGCCTGGAGACTGAACTTTGGCAGTGCAGAATCCATCTCCCCACCAGCAGAGAGAAAGATTAGCAGACATAAACACCACGGCCAGAGAAACGCTTACCTGCTCCAGAGATGTGGTTTCACATGCTACAGCAAAGGGCTATTTTAACTCCCGGGGAAGCGTTAAATATTAACCCTAACGGCTCAAGGGGAGATGGCCACATTGCTCCTTACGGCATAGGCTGCTTTTGCACAGCTCTTCTAAAAATTGAAGCTCAGCTATAAAAAAAGCTTTTGTTGACAATATCACAAATCTCAGAAGCTAGCACTCACACTGTTACTGAACACACAGAGAACTGCAGGTGTTTGCTCTAAGTTACAGGGAAGTCAGTCAACAGGTTTCACACCTACCCTGTACCCCTCCGCACATCGCAGCAAAAAGCTGCAAGGATTCCCTGTACACCCTCAGCAGTAGCTGCATTTCTTCATCGTCCATACTTCCTGACAAGTTACTTTCTCTGGATTTTACGTGCAAGACATCTGTTATCAGAGGACCTAGGAGAGAAAAATCATAGAATCACAGAATGGTTTGGGTGGGAAGGGACCTTCAAAGGCCACCCAGTCCAACTCCCCTGCCAGGAGCAGGGACATCTCCAACTGGATCAGGTTGCTCACAGCCCCGTCCAACCTGGCCTGGAATGCTTCCAGGGATGGGGCATCCACCGCCTCTCTGGGCAACCTGGGCCAGTGTTCTACAACCCTCATGGTAAAAAATTTTTTCCTTATATCCAATCTAAATCTACCCCCCTCTATTTTAAAACCATTACCCCTCATCCTATCACAACAGGCCCTACTGAACAGCCTCTCCCCATCTTTCTTGTAGGCCCCCTTGAGGTACTGGAAGACCACTATCAGGTCTCCCCGGAGCCTCCTCTTCTCCAGGCTGAACAGCCCCAGCTCTCTCAGCCTGGCCTCACAGCAGAGCTGCTCCATCCCTCTGAGCATCTGCGTGGCCTCCTCTGGACCTTCTCCAACTGGTCCATGTCCTTCTGATGTTGGGGGCTCCAGAACTGGACATAGTACTCCGGGTGGGGTCTCACCAGGGCAGAGCAGAGGGGCAGAATCCCCTCCCTCGACCTGCTGGCCACGCTCCTCTTGATGCAGCCAAGGATGCCATTGGCCTTCTGGGCCGCAAGGACACATTGCCAGCTCATGTTGAGCTTCTCGTCCACCAGCACCCCCAAGTCCTTCTTCTCAGGGCTGCTCTCCATCCATTCTCCGCCCAGCCTGGATTTGTGCCTGGGACTGCCACGACCCACGTGCAGGACCTCGCCCTTGGCACAATGAAACAATAACACAGGTTTGAAAAGCCCTTGAGGAAACATGAGGGAGGTTGCTAGTCCAGGGTATAACCCTGCCTCCATCTACAGCAAAACACTTTGCTATTGCTCAAACGGAGCCTAGGATCAAAGGTGACCTGCTGAATAATTACAGGCACTGAGAAAGGGATCAGCCAAGGTCTTTTTCTTTTGGCTTTTGAACTCTTGCCTCATCACTTCACAGGGATCACTGAGTGGCCATAAAATGATAACTATGTCAGTTTACCACTAAAACGTGACATGGATGGATTTGAGTCTGCGGCTAGTTGTAGAATTTAAAAGAACTAGATCTCCCTGGGCAGCCCTCATCAGCTCCAGGCAATTCTCACGAGGTGGGCTACAGCTGTGGGTATGCAGCAGGTAAGTAGCAACTCTGTGCCCACAAAACCTCCAACAGCACATCCTTACAGGAACAAGTATCAGTCCTGTAGCACTGACATGCAGCACACAGCAGCGGCTCCATTTTTGCCTTCCTCTTCCAAACCCTACGCACCTTCAGGAATACTGCGCGGAAGAAGCTGCTTGTGTGTGACTACAAGGCTTTTTTTGTTAATAGGGAAATTTTGTTAATAGGGAAATTTTGTTAATAGGGAAATTTTGTTAATAGGGAAATTTTGTTAATAGGGAAATTGGGACAAACGTTTTCCTTCAACCTCCTCCATGTAACATTACTGCAAATCCAAGAGCCAAAGGGATAGCAAGATTCCTTTAACTAGGAAAAAAAAAAAAAAAAAGACAGCTTTCTTTGCTTTTAAGGAACTGTGCTGGCAATTGTGGAGAACATGTCTGCAGTACTCCATGTTCAGGAAAGACTGTGCTTGGGGGGGATATCCAAATCTCTGGCAAACACGTTAGCCAAAAGCAGGCTCGCTATGCAAAACACACAGCTTTTCACCTTCGTGGTGTAAGAAAAGAAAACCTAAAAAAAACCTATCAAAAGTACTGCCTTTCAGTGTTATTTCCTCATCCTCCACCTCCACCGCTGAATTCGGTCTGTCAGAGCTCAGGCAGCCAGGCTGGGTGGCTCAAATATGAAGTCAGATTGGGAAATGGGGATGTACAGTAGCTCCTCAGGGACGGCCTGGTGAAAACTGAGGCCAAGAGCAGAGCTGCTCCGTTAAAGCTCTGTAAGTATGATTCCTGGGATACACGGGGCTCCCAGCCCACAGACAGGGAGATAATAAGCAAAGACTGCACCTAACACAGGGGCTGGCAACCTCTCAAGAGCCACAGGCCAGATGCCAGCCTCCCTTTCCACGTGAGAGGTTCTGCATGTTTCCCTGGCAGTCCCACCTGCCAGGAGATGCTGCTTCTCTCACGGTGTAGGACTCCGAGCGCAGTACTGCTGCTCCATGTTCACTGTGTCCAGCTACCAACGCGAATGCCTACACCAGAAGTTCTTCCATTCTTTAGCACTGTTAAAACAAGACCTTGTTTGTGGTTTGTTTTGTTTTGTTTTTTTTTAAGCAAACTCCACCTGGGACCATTAAGTGAAGATGGTTTTCTGTTAGCCCTTTACCATCTCTAACAGTCCACTTAGTTCCACATCCACTTAATTACATCCTGAGTTACAACCTGGACAGATAAAAGGCAGATTTTTCATAAACAAACTTTATCTCCACTAGATCCTAAGCTTTGTGTGTTGTGGATGTCAGCTAGAGTAACAGTTTACCTGCATGCACGCTCTCCGGAGGGCTGTGTACCAAATCTTCCATATTTGCCTGTGCCCTGTCTGCTTTCCACTTTCCCACGGCTCTGGCCGGGAATCAGGGCATCACGAGACGTGCTTTAAGGACAGAGTTGTTCTACAAATTGATCAAGCTTCACTGTAGGACAAATTTGTCTTTCAGTGATGTCCTCAACATAGCAAAACCAGTACTGGACTGGAAGTCTATGGAATAAGGACCTGCTAACGAAGCTGGGGATGTTCAGACCTGCTCACAGTATTAGTTGATGATATAAGACCTGAGCGAGTTATAACTGGGAGAGAAAAAGAATGACATTGCCTGACTCAGTGGTTACGCCTGTGCGGTAGCAAAGGCTTAGCTTGGAAATGTTAGGTTCTTCCCCTCCCAGTTCAGCAGTCACCCTCAGAAGCACAAGCTTTCAGATTGGGAATCCAGAGGGGGGAGAAATTACGAGAGCAAACTCTGCACAGCTGTTTTGTCTTGCTTTCACCAAACAAAACCAATAGCTCAACAACTCCCAAGCTTGCCTTAATTCCACACTCACTGGCCATTTTCCAGCAAGTCATTTCTCTTCTGTGGCAAACCTTCTCTCAAAAACACTGAACAAACACCCAGAGACAGCAGTATTTATCAGGGCAAAGCCCTCACCTCTTCTCCTGCTGCACTTGCAAGAATACCCAGAGTTCTGTCACAGAGCAAAGCCTCAGAGAGCCGCGCCAGGAGGTGGTGAACAGCTTAGTGAGCCAACTGCGCTGCGTTCTCCGCAGGCTGAAATGCCTCAGGGGAGAAAGAGACAACGGCTTTCACGGTGGAATGCTAGCAAGCGCCTCCTGTGACTCCTCAGGGTCAACGCAGTAGGGCTGCAGAGAATGGAAAGCTTGGTTTTTTGTTAGTGCTGTTTTGTCTGCTTGGCATCCAGCCTCACCCAGGTAATGCTCCAGTAACGAAACTGCCTTGAATCCATGTTGTAAGAGCAGATGACATGGGTCCAAGCTGGAATATTTCTCCCTCTCCCACACAGTAACAGGAACACAGGCAGGCTCCTCCAGCCAGCTCCCACACACCAGGAAAAGTCCTTGCCTGGAGCAATCACTGGGAGATGGGGTATAAATGCTCCGAATTTGGTCAGACCACAGCCTCTGGTCACTGGAACTTGTTTGAGTTCTTTCTGCAAGCACAACGACCACTGAGCACATTCCCTACGGCCACAGCTGTAGCTGTTAACCTCTCTGTACTGAGTGAAGCAGACCAAATCTTCCATCACACCGCTTTTCCGCTCCTTGAGCTCTTCACCATTCACCTCATCCCGCTCAAGCTGCACACCGAAATGACTCTGGTCCCGGCACTCCTTTCTCAGATACACAAAGCTGAGAAGACTGATGAGCCACTTCACTGGAGAGAGTTAAAAAAAAACCCCAGAAAAATACACTCCCAGCAACAATGGCTGGAAATCTCAGCTGGAGTTACACAGGCTGGAAAGAACCAGGGCT
The DNA here is from genome assembly GCA_011801015.1 of Ardeotis arabs. Classification (NCBI taxonomy): domain Eukaryota; kingdom Metazoa; phylum Chordata; class Aves; order Otidiformes; family Otididae; genus Ardeotis; species Ardeotis arabs. The sequence continues at coordinate 93,723 of JAAGAY010147583.1, forward strand.
CCTTTCTCCAAATGCCTCCCTCAACAGCCTTTTGTTTGTGCCACCCCAGCAGGAAGCCCAGCATATCACCAGGGAGCTGACAGACAGAGAGACAAAACTGACACCACTTCAGCACTGATTTAGATTGTGGGTTTTTTTCCTCCCTTTAAAATCTATTTGATGGAAAGGCAGAAAATATTCTGTTCCTTGAACAGGAATCTCTTAGAGAGCTGTTCCTCCAAGAAGCAGGGCAGGTACTGCAGACAGGTGAGGAGGGAATTTATTAAGCTCGCGACTAGCTGGCCCCCCATCAGAAAAGCAGCCTCTCTAGCTCCTGTCCCTCACAGCTGCCAGGAACAAGAGCATTCCAGGACCCTCCACTGCTCCAGAGAGAGAAACACAAAGCCCAAATCCCTCCCCCTACCCCTGGCAAAAAATGCAGGCATATTATCTCAGCACTTCATGTCTGGCTGCAAAATTCAGGCCCTGCACAGATATGAATTACAGAATCGCATCTGTGCAGGGGTCTACTAATGTTAGAGCCAGAAGTGAAATATTTCTTGCTAAAGGTCTTTCCCATACTCTTCCCACTGACTTAACATCAGAAGCCATCCCTCTTGACATCTGGCAGGACAAATGTGCCATTTGGCATCCTTTGAGGTGAAAAGTGCTACAGGAATGCAAGATGTAAGCCTGCTTCTTGAGCGGTATAAATCATCGTGTCCCTGGCTTACACTTGGAAAAACGTGGCCTTGCGGTGCCTTCCTCTCTGTTCCCGACAGATGTATCGGAGAATGGCAGTCACACTTTTAGCTGCAAGAGTAGCACAGCCCCAGGGTTCTGTGAGAAGCAAGATGGATTTACTGCTGGAAATCACATGCTTCTCTTCTCTTCTGTCTACTGTCTTCTGTTTCACAGTTCTTCTGCTTTATTTAGACACGTAGAAGGTCCTGTGCTACTTGTCTCCATCCTCCTCCTATTAACCTGACACTTGCCAGCCATGAGAGAAGGTAACTCTTTGCCACCTCAGCTGCACAACACCTACCAACCTCCTCCTGGGCAAACAGCAGGCAAAGTAACTGCTGGGCAGGAGAGCGGCACACTGCGCTGTTGTAGCGGAAACGTGCGATCCTTGCGCTCAGGAAGGGCACGCCATTCTCTCCCTGTTCCTGGGAGCTGCTTAGCATCCGTTCAATCGAGGTTTGTCTCGCAGACCTTAGATCTCCAGGAAGGACACTCCTGTTGCAGTCTCAGCCGGGGCGGCGGGGATCAGCCCGTTTGTTTCTAATAACGCTGTGCAATGACACTGTTCATCTGCTCCCTTCCTAAAGAAGGGTGTCACTCTAGTGAAAAGCACGGCACAGCGGAGTCAGGCAGGACATACACTGAGTGTGTTTGCTCCTAGCTCTGCAGCTTGCACCTCAAGCCTTGTGTCCCCATTTTTAGCTATCCAATGAGAATGATCAGGCCTACAACAGGAACAGGCTAAGCTGTGTTGTTAACGGGACGATGTCAAATTCAGACGGTGTCCAGCCCTTGTGTTAACGTTCGCTAGCTCTCTCCTCTGTAGGGCATTTTGCCCTCAGACACTGCCCATTCATCTGGAATGAGTTACACTGCAGAGCCACAGCAACCAAGGCTGGAAGAGACATCCTGAAAGGTCATCTCACGCAGCTCCAAGCTTCACTGATATCCACACCAGCCCTTTGACTCCAAGCAGATGTCAGCTGGGGCTAAATTATCTTTCAGCACTTGAGGTTTCCCTCCCTCTCCCGACGCAATCTGCAGCACTGCGTCACGCTCCACTGACCATCAGCTTTGCTCCACCCCACCTTTCAGCTTGGTCAATGTTTGAGTTCATATTTACCCCTTGATATTGTAACCGTAAGCAAACACAAGCCCAGTTAAATAAAATAATTAGTATCTTAAAAGTAAATGCACGAAACAATCAAGAGCAGGAGGACACCACGAGCTCCGTAGAAAAATACGGACTGTGGAAAATGACTGTTCCTGTGAAACTACACAGTAAAGCACTCTGAGAATCCAAGAGCAAATAACCAGCCCTTGGGTTTATAAACTTTATTTAATTTATCCTAAAGCACTTGCAAATTACCTTACTGTGTTTCCTTCAGTTGACACTGAAAGGCACTCATTGCTGAGAGGAGTATGATGAGTCACGCTACAGCACCACACACTTTTCCAGACAGAAGGTCTCTGAAATAAACAGAAAGGAGACAGAGCAATAAAAGGCAGTTAATCACATGAGAATTTAACCAGGATGGAGCCAACACTCCTGCTTTTGCCCAGTGCTACATGGATATCTTTTTGTTTTCAGCGTCATCTCGGCACTGGTGGCTCCATCACAACGTCCTTGGAACCCTGACGGCTGAAGCCACAACGCTCTGGCAGCTCACAAGTCCAAGGTGGGCGGTTTTGTTTTGCCACTGCCACAGTATTTCACTGCTGCTCAGGAGGTCAATCTATTAAAAACATTTGGATGTGTAAAGTCCTCCACAAACACATTAAAACAACAGCACTGTTTCATAGCTGGAAGTTCAGAAATCAGAATTTGATTTGAGAATTAGCTTTATCTCACATCTACAAAGCACCTTCTTAACTCACTTCTACAAAACACACATTGCCTCTTTCTCTTTCAAGATAAATAGGTGGCATTTCACTTGTGGAATTTCACGTGGTTTGCTATCTAATCTATCCAGGAAAAAATAATTTCCCATCTTGTCATGTGTTTAGTCTTTGGGTTCTCTGTTACCCTGTAAAAGAAGTTATTGCCTAGGGATTGCAGCTGAATTGCAAGACAGTTTCTCCAGAAGGCCAGTTCCTTCAGCTGTTTTCCGTTCCCCGTAAACGCGGTACTCGGCTAGCCTCTCGCTCCTTTAATAGCAGCATTGGGCAAGGTCTGGCCTTACAGCTTCAAGCAAACCAGAAGCCTGCAGTTCCATTTATGCATAAATCAATAGTGCACGCTTCACGAGAAAGGCCGTTCGCTGTACATACCCCAGGCACAAGTTTATCTGCTACAAACTGTGCAGTGCACCCTGGGCTGGAAAGTCAACAAAAACAGTACCTTACAGCTGCCTGACCTCGTGCCGGGGACTCTGGGTCAGACGTGCTCCGTCACAGATACCTGTTCTACCGCCCACTCTGCCAACAGCACCTGAAACGCCAGAATCAGGACAGGCTTGGTGGTCACCAACATGACCAGGGGTTTCCTGCAGGCCAAACCGAGTCACGCTCACGCCTGCGAACCCCTGGCCACCAGTTTTACTAACCTAGCCTGACTCAGAGCAGAGCCCCGTGACAGATTTTGTTTCAACACTGCAATTGAAGAGTGGAATTGATGCAC
>JAAGAY010147584.1:0-16118 GCA_011801015.1 Ardeotis arabs
TTAAAAAAAAAAAAAAAAAAGAAAAAAAAAAAAACCCAAACGTTTCAAATGTTAAAATTAAAATGTAACATTTATGCCAATCGATCTGTGAAATTTAGTGACAAAATTGGCAGCCTGCTCTAGCATAAAAACAGTTTGAGCCTTGCATTTCGCGTCGGGGGGATGGGATTTCCTCAAGAGAGACTGGATGTGCCCGCGGCGGGCAGGCCCGCGAAGCCGCGGCGGCGTGCCGCTGCGCCCGCGCTGCTCGTCCCACTGTCCGGGGGTCAAACGCCCTGCGTCGATGCCGGCAGAGACGTGACCGGATTCCGTATTATCGGGTTTACCGCCTCAGTCGATACGCGATGCTGCCTGTACACGCGTTGGTTTGTTGGTTTTTTTTTCTTTTTTTCCCCTATAGCTAATGCAAAATAATTCAGTGAGGTTTAGCTCATTGTGAGGGAGATTAAGGTCCTGCTGAAGATAATCGTTTCGCTTCTGGCCGGAGCAGCTACTCCCCTGACGCAACCAAATCCCGCGGCTGTTTGTTCTTCCTCCGCCTTGCAATCATTTATTTTTCTTTTTAGCCTCCGGCCTTTCCCTGCTCGGGTTTCTGGTTGGACCCCAGAATCGGTTGCAGTGGCAGAGGAGGGGACGGAATGGAGGACACATAAACGTAGGGAGAGTTTTGTGTTTCATCCCAGGGATGAAAGGCTCCAAGGAGGAAGATTTATCTGGATTTAAGGAAATTAAGCCCAAGACATGGGCAGTGAGGATGGAGGAGAAGCCGTGCTGCTGTTCCCAGCTGCCACAGCACCTTATTTTAGAATCATAGAATCACAGAATCATGGAATGGTTTGGGTGGGAAGGGACCTTCAAAAGCCCACCCAGTCCAACCCCCCTGCCAGGAGCAGGGACATCTCCAACCAGATCAGGTTGCTCAGAGCCCCGGCCAACCTGGCCTGGAATGTTTCCAGGGATGGGAACATTTTCCCCCGCCGTTTAAAAACAGAGGGGCCTTGTTGAGGTTTCGAAGGGCGCGGAGAAGACCCGGGTGTTCGTACGGGGTTGCGGACGGCTCTCGCTGACACACAAGGCCAGACTCGGGATTCGCACTCAGAACGCCAACGTGCCGCGAGGCGGCTCAGAGCCGACGGGTGGCCGAGCGGCAGCATTAGCCCTGGCTTTGTGGCCACCGAGGGCCGTTCACACTGATGGGCAATTAAATTTTGTAGCTGGTACTTTTCTAGTGTTTAGAAGCCTTTTGTATTTTGTTTTCCTTCTTAGTTATTTTTTCCCCTGACAGTAATTAAAAGTGAAGCTGTACATTTCTTGACAGACTCTTGCACATATGGAGAGTTTGCATTTAAACGTGCCTCTTTCAGTCATACAGATTTTGGGTGCTCTTTTTTATTTATTTATTTTTCCTCTTTCTCCTTCTTCTCGGCGCTCGGCTTCAGCTGACAATATAAGTCGCTGCTTGCAGCCTTCCGTCTCCTCCGGAGCCTCATTAGCCCGCTGGCTTCAGGGGCGTAAGCCAGTCCTGGGGCGAGGAGGTTCATCGCCTGTTGGATTTGTTTGGTGAAGAGCGGCAACGGCGTAATTAATGACAAGACCTGCGTGTTGAATGGGAGTGGTAAATTAGTGTAACTCGCATGCATTGGCGCTCGGCCAGCCTCCGAAGTCGCTGTAACTTCACGAAGGGCTGTAGGAGGAAAAGCTGGAGGAGGAGGAGGAGAAAGGAAAGAAGATGTAGATGAAATCAGGCCTCCCAACCCTATTCCCCTTTTGTTTGTTGTTATTTCTCTCTCATGTCCTTAAGCAGAGAAGTTGCCTCCTCTTCAACTCATGCTGCTGCAGATGTGTTGAGATGGCTTTATCCTTCCTTGCGGCATGGTCTCCATGCTCTAACAGGGAAGTTTTCCTTCTTCTCAGCTCCTGTAGGGATAAACTTAAAGAAAATGGTGCAGAAGGCGGTCTGAGTATGGGAATGAACTCACAGCCTTCTTGCCCAGGTGCCATAGAGACGTTGCAGTTCACATGAGTGGCCTGGAAAGAAATGTATTTGGAATTAAAAGGAGTTGTTCAGTCTTTGTACTCTTTAGAAAGATGCGAGTGTGATTTTGCAACAAGAAGATCATCTTCTTCGGAAACATTTAAGGCACAGGAGGGAGAAAATATCAATGATGTTAGGAAATATCTCATCTTACCTGTTTCTTACCCAAGAACTCATCTTCCTGTCCCTGTTTGTTGGGTTTATCGTTGGGAGTCCTGCTGCTGTGCATCCCTTTTTTCTTCTTCAACTTCTTGGGCTTTAAGAGGAAAAATTGCCATACAACAAGGTAGGAAGGAGTCTGTCAGTGCTGTATTGCGTGTGAGAGATGAGGTCGTTAAAGAATTGCAGTGCCTCTGTGTTGAGACACCCCAAGGATGCTCTCAGGACTGTATAGGCAATGTACCCATGTGTGGCCTTGGGTGTTGCGATGGGCGACCTTGCAAAGCCTACGGCATCTTGCATTCATGCGGCAGCTGGCCAGATGTTCTAGGACAGACTAACCCAAGCAGGAGTTTTCGCAGCTCGGAGTATGACACATCAACAATTCTCTTAAAACAAAATTCCGGCTCCCAAACAGGAGCACATGTGCTTCCAGGTGGCACTCCTGTCTTCAGATGTTCAAATCAGTTTTCTTTCTTGTGCTTGAAACAGCGAACGTGCCAAAGGAAAACAAGAAAACCCCCTTCCCTGCCAATAGGAACAACTTTGAACTCTTCCGTTCGTGCAATGTTAGTGTTACCCTCCAGAAATACCTGGACTAAAGAACTGGTGATATTTTGATGAACTAATCTTTGGACAGTATCTGCTGCCAGACTCTTTCCAGGGTGTGTTGCGAGCAATAATTAAAGATGCAAAGCTTTCACAGTCAGCTACGTTGCCCAGTTTCACCACTGGAAAATTGAGAGACGAAGGGAAGTGGGAGGGAAGTTCAATAATGATAATGAAATAAAACCATAAAGGAAGTTAATTTGTTCAAGTCCTTACAAATAAGCTAGACTGTTTGCATGCCTAGAAGAGCACCGGGAGCAAACAAACCAACAATGCATTTACCAATGAGAAAAATCTCTTCTCTTGCAGGTTGTTGGTCTTCTCTTGCCCAACCAGACGCTGGCATCCACTGTGTTTTGGCAGGTAACGCTTGTATGGATGGGTGGAGAACGTGATGGAGAGGAAGGCAGCAGTTGACATGTCTAGAGGGCAAATTGACGCACGTGGCTTCTCTGCAGCGGCAGTGCTTTAGTTAATGGGGAGGTGATGTGGCTGGATGTCATCAAGGAAAGGTTTGGTAGGTCTGGAAGGAGCTACAATCAAACTGTCGGGTCCGCTTTCCAGCGCTTGGCTGTTTATGCCATCACAAGGGAGCTGCAAAGTAGCCCAGGATCTCAAATTCGGCTCTTTGGACCCATGTGACACTGGTGTAACTGTGCTCCATGTGTACTTCTGTGAAAATGTGGACCCTTCAGCTCACACATCTGTGGTTTGTGTATTTAGCTCTAAGTTGTGCCGTGTGGCTTTACCTGCTGGGAGTGGGACAGTGGCTGGAGACATCTAGACTCATTCATGTTTTTGAAGGCAACTTGCCCCACCTGTTTTCAGACGTCTACGATGGAAAGAGTTGGGTTTTGGAGAAGTCACTCTTGTGCAAGTGAGGAGCTGGCTTGGGCTGGGTGCCTTGTAAATGGCTTACGTGAGGAGCTCCTGTTCCCACCATCACCGTGTAGCTGGGAGAAACTTTGGGCTTTAAAAGGATGGGATAATCTTTTTAAAACTAGCAAGAATATTTCCAACGCAGAAACCAAACGAGCCTACTCAAGGAGGAAGTCGTAGCAGGCAGGTCCGGCAGTCGTAGCCTGTCCAAGCCACTGCCGCTTGACAAGTTCTCAAAGTCCTTCCTCCACCATGATGGGCACACGGGTCATCCCCTTCTTGCATTGGCAAGCTGAGTTTGTAATTTTTTTTTTTAATTATTATTTAAAGAAAATAAAAAAGCAAGGTTTGCTGAGTCCAAAGTTCCAGGCTAGAGAGCTGGTCAGCAGGAAAAGCGTGCTCTTGGGCCGGGAACTCGTCAATGACTGGGCTGATCCCCGTGTTTTAGTGCCTCGTTTCGCTCCCTCCCCTCACCCTCACTTCGTTCCTCCTCCTCCATCTTAGTTCTGGCCACAGCTGGAGAGGAGTCTGGTTCTGTCATGCTCTGAACTGGGAACGTGGTGTTTTGGGGATGAAAACTATGACTTTCTTTACATTGTCAGCAGTTGTTGTGGGTAAAACCCTTTCAGGAGCTTGATGCTACTCATCCTCAGCTGCTGTCCTGCTACTTTGGTGAGCAATCGTGCTCCAAAAAGTTGTGGACAGAATTACCAGTTTAGTGGCATCCATATCCATAAGATGGTACATCGGCTCATCTCCTGTTCCTCAGCAGAAGCCTCCTATGACCCCGCAGCTCTCCCACGTTTATAGATTTTTTATTTATTTATTTATTTATTTCTGTGAAGTGACGTTGATGCCTCTCTCTTCTTCTTTCCTCTGTAGTGGTTGAATCAGAGCCACAACGCCTGCGTCAACTATGCAAACCGCAATGCGACAAAGGTGAGGAGACCCAACGTATGCGGCGCGTTAGGTCTGTTTTGTAATGGAAACTCAAGTCTTGTCTCTTCAATAAAGACTCCAGAGTCGGCACTGTGATAAATTTATGGATTGGCCATTCTCCTGTGTAGACTTCCATTTTAAACCTCAGCTGTGAATGGCATGAGGATCTCGAAATCACTCGAGGCACGTAAATAACGCTCAGTGCCTTTGAGATGAACCAGTATATAGTTCTAACTGGTCTGAAATGGTTTAATTTGGTATGTGGTTGAGCACAAAGCAAAGTGGTACCTGAGTTTTTGGATAGCGGAAGGTGGCTCCGTGAACACGGTGCCGTCTCTTGAGGACTTTGTATGCCCTACCAGCCGTGGTGCCGGGAAGTGGTGGGGCTATTCCTGCTCTCTTCCTTCGCTTTAGCCTTCGTTCATCCCGTGTCGGGATACGGGAAGCTGGGTTGGAAACCATCCAGCTCATTGAGATAACATTTCAAAGACAAAGATTTAATGTGGAGGGTTTGGGGTTCATCACCAGCGTGTAGGAGCGCTAATTTTGTACCATTTGCTGAATTTCATCCACACACTTCCTTTAAGCTGCTATTATTATAATTTTCTGATGCCAATTAATTTTCCATTCCCTTTAACCTTGCTCGGGAGGCTACAATTTTCCTTGCTTTTGCCGCTGCTAGATGACAGACCGCGTGTCGCAGAACAATATGACAAAGCTAAACCTGTCTCTGGTTTAAAACAAATACAACGAAAACAAAACAAAACCAAACCAAACAAAAAAAAAGCTTGGTTGCTTTTTAATCACCAGCAGTTTGTTTATTGAAAATATGTTTTGTTTTTCTCTCCAAAGCCTTCTCCGACATCCAAGTTCATCCAGGGCTACTTGGGAGCTGTCATAAGTGCTGTCTCAATAGCAGTGGGTAACGCTTTATATCTATATTTCGCTACGGAGTAACTGCTCCCTTCCTGCGGCGCTTTGGAGATGTTTGGTTGAATTGCCGAGCATGTTTGTCTTTTAATTGACAGAATTCAATCTGCAGAACCAGAAAATATTTTAACTGTGAGGTGTCTCTGTCCGTGCGCACCCAAAGTTTTCAGCAGAAGGAGACTTCTACGCCGATGGCTTCCAGCACGTCCTGCACCGCGGCTTTGCTGCTGGGTGAACTGGGATTATCACACTGGAACAGGTTGCCCAGAAAGGTGGTGGATGCCTCATCCCTGGAAACATTCCAGGCCAGGTTGGACGGGGCTCTGAGCGACCTGATCTGGTTGGAGATGTCCCTGCTCCTGGCAGGGGGGTTGGACTGGATGGCCTTTGAAGGTCCCTTCCAACCCAAACCAGTCTGTGATTCTATCAGCACGTGCATTAACTGGTGGTCAATTAGCCTGGTCCAAGTTAAAAGAGTGACTTTGAGGCCGCAGAGTGATAGTGTGACTGCTGACGTGCTTTTGGGGATGTTCTCCTGGTGAGTCAGCACCTTGAGTTGAAAGAAGGACAGTGCTGGAAGTGACAGTTTTCACCCGTGGGCAGCATTCCAGCTGGAAAGGGTGTTCAGGTCATATCCGAAGTCAGCTGTAAGAGAAGAGCTTTTGATATTGCTAAAGTTCTGGTCTTGTGGTGCAGTCATCGGGCTTTTAACACTCAGATTCCCCAGAAGCACGAGCAGGGTCAGCGAGTTCCCAAGGAGGCAGGTCCATTTTTCAGGAGACCTTATGGAAGTTATTTCACAGAATCACAGAACAGTTTGGGTGGGAAGGGACCTTTAAAGTGTTCGACCACCACCCTCAGCATAAAAAATTTCTTCCTAATGTCCAGTCTGAATCTACCTCCTATTTTGAAACCATCACCCCTTGTCCTATCACACTAGGCCCTGCTGAAGAGTTTCTCCCCAGCTTTCCTGTAGGCCCCCTTTAGGCACTGGGAGGCCTGAATTTCTTACATTGGGTTTTCCAAAAAGCCTCTGAAACGTATGGTTGTACCTTTTCTGCTGGAACATTAAAGAACCCACAGCAGTTTGTATTTTTTTTCCTCTGCCCAAGGCTTTTTCTCCTGTTTCTCAAGCCACCGACACCCTTTCCACGGCGTTTTTACTACAGACAGACTGTGCTGTGGGAGGAGGTCGGCACTCCGTGGCCTTGTTTAGATTTCTTTGCAAAGTAAAAAGTTTGTCTGGAGCAGGCTGTGGGTCGTTAGGAGAACTCTGGAGAAGGGAGCTCCTGGCTGGGAAGCGGCAGTGAGTGGTTGGGCACGTTGTGGACAGCAGAAAGTCCGCACAGAGCGTATCTGTCTTCTCCTGCAGCGGCCAGGCAGCTTTGCAGCGGTGGTAGGAAGGGGCGTAGAGTTGAAGTGTCTTGCAGTTTTGAGTGGAAATTGTCCGTTTTATTGGATGTGCTTCTGCTTGAGTTTTCCATCCTCCTGGCTCGGCTTGCTCACTGGTTGCCATACTCCTCCTCCGCGTCACCCGTACTCTCCCTTCGCTGCAGGATTAACCCAGCCTGTGTAGGTGTGAGCTCCCACACTTCGTAACCCCGTGAAGACATGTCCACACCGGCTCCACGCTTTTGCAGCTGAACTGCAACCCGAGTCCCTGTCCCACCAACCTCAACGCTTCGGTTAGCAGCGGTTCTCTGTCTGCCGTTTCCCAGTGTGGGATGAGAGAGCTTGATCGTGCTCCTCAGTCCTTAGTTCAGAATTTTTTTCCACCTTGTGAATTTTAAAGCGAAGCTCTCCAGCTTGATGTGCTGCTGCTCACAACCTGCCTTCCAACCTCCAGTGCACCCGCAGCAGCGGGACGATGACCAGTTTCCCGGTGTTGGCACTAATGCTCCTCTCCATTTTGGCAACAGGGGCAGACAGAGGGCAGGAGACATGGAGGAGTGGTGTTGGCAGAGTTTTGTCACCCTGAGAAGCTGCCAGGCTTCGGTAAGGAAACCACTGGAGCGGCAAGCAGAGATGTCCATGCAGATCTTTAAAATCTCAAGCTTATGCAAGAGGAAGTCTTTCTTCAGTCGTGCAGATGCGAAAAGCGCATTCCTGCCTTCTTGTGTAAGTGCCGTGGTGGCCCCACCAGACTGGGCTTCCACTGGGATGCCCTCAACATGTGCGAAGAGGACTGTGAGCTCCGTAATAGCAGTGGGTTTGTAGCTGTGGTGTTCTGAGGGTCAGAATGTTGTTACAGGGAGGCAGGAGCTTTCCTTAGATCCGTCAATGTAGTTGGGGGAGTGGGAAAGGGTGACAGCCTTCTTGGATATGTTCTTGGGGAGACCTCATTGGTCTCTATAACTGCCTGAAAGGAGGTTGATCTCTTCTACCAAATAACTTGTGATAGGATGAGAGGAAATGGCCTCAAGTTACGGCAGAGGAGGTTTAGGTTGGATATCAGGAAACACTTCTTTACTGGAAGAGTGGTGAGGCGCTGGAACGGGCTGCCCAGGGCAGTGGTGGAGTCACCATCCCTGGAGGTGTCCAAAGAACGCGTAGATGTGGCACTTCAGGACATGGTTTAGTGGGCACGGTGGTGTTGGGTTGATGGTTGGACTTGATGATCTTGGAGGTCCCTTCCAACCTTAAAGATTCTATGATTCCTTCCTGATGTTGGCAGGAGATCTGCTTCCAAAGTGGAGCATGCTCAGGGTGTGCGAACCCGGGATGAAGTCGCTGTGCACCAATGTCCCCGTGCGGATGAGCCACTGTGGACACCACCAATGTGTGTTGCCACGGAATAGCTTGTGTCCTGATGATCCTTAGCACCGCTTATTGCGTGCTCCGTTCCCGATGAAGAGCAGCCCAGAGGAAATCCTGCAGAGCAGGGAGCGATTTTTGTGTTGTAAATATCTGGATTGATAACCAGCATCGCCTCGAGTGTTTTGTTGGTTTGTTTTGTTTGGTTTTTTTTTTTAAATGATGATGACAAATAACATAGAAACAGCCCTGAGGTTCGTTACGTTGGATTGCAAGGCCTCAGCCCTCATTAACTGATCTCTGCTGTCAGTTAGCAACAAATCACCTCCCAGTGTGAGCCCATTAGGACCAGATGACCTGAAAACAAGTGCCACAGCCTCCAGTGGGCTGCTGAGACCCGCTGTTAATTAAAGCGAGCCCCTTCCATGTTTGCAGTTGGCAGGCGACGCGGGGAGGAGGCTCGCGGAATGACGGATCGGTTGACTCGTGATTGTGCTTCCCATCGGCTTCGCCCTCCGTTGTCTTTATCCAACGGGAGGGACAAACCAATTGCTTTCTCCCGCGCACGGAAGAGCTGATTTTGGCTTTACGCTTCTTGTAATTAAACTTGAAGTGAAGTCGTAGCAAACCTTTGCAAATAACCGGATTCTTTTCCTATTTTAGAGAGAGAGGAATTCCTGTCGGAGAGAGGCAACGCTTCTCTCTTAGATCTCTGGGATTCTGGATTTGCAGCCCTTCAGGCTGAGTTTTTTGAGGAATCAATATTCCTTTTTTCAATATTTTTCAGTATTTCAATATTTTTTTCCCCAATATTCCCTTTTTTCCCACCTACTCCCGACTCAACACCGTTGGCAGCTTAGCTTCAGGGGAGGTCCAGAATTTGACCTCTTCTCCCGTGCCGTACTCAGGTGAAACACTGACGTGAAGGGAGGCTAGGAAAGACGTCGGAAGGGACCATTTTAAGGCTGAGTGTGAGAAAAGAGGTGAAAAGGCTGATGTAACAGATCTCTCCATCTCCGACTTCTTACGTGACGCTTCTGCACCATCTCTGCGACCTGGGCTGCCCGCTCCGGGCGAGCCTGCGGCGTCTCCGAGCTCGGCTTGCAGCGGACGATGTTTGGAGGAGTCTGATTACCGCTAAGTGACTTTGATTTCTGTTTCTCTGTTTGGGATTGTAGTTTATTTTTATCCCGTTCTTCGGACGCCAGCCTCCTTCTGGCCTTGTCTTCTGGTTGCTCTCGTTTTGCTGCTTTTCCAAACACTGAGTGGTAATTGTTTGTGATGGTTTTTAATTATTTTTTTTTTTTAAATTTTGTTAATTTTTAAAATTATTTTTTAAACAGTTGAGTGGATTCCTGTGATCAGGCCTTATTTTCTGCTGCCTGGCTGCTGTTCCTGATGGTGGTATACAAAGCGCAATTAATACCAGCTGGTTTCCCTAAGCGAGGCAAACAAAGGCAAAGAGGAGTGAAAAGATTTGAGAAACACTAAGCGTATTTTAAATGTTTTTTTTTTCTCTCCTCTCAAATATCCTAGCGCCAAGAGCTATACTGATGAGAGGGCTTGGAATTGTACAGAAACCCTTTCCAGCAAACACACGCGCACACGCACTCTTGCTCTCTGCTAATTTTGTCGCGCTTGTACAAGGTTCAAAAAGCTACGTAATCAACCCCTGTTTTATTGTTAATGATGATTTTTGCGTATTTTATAAGTAGAATTCTTAGTTTAAGATCCAAACTCTCTTTACTACTGAGTTACTGGTCCCTCTCACATCTAATTCAGTTCTTCAGGTCTACGGCCTTGGGCTGTAACTTCAGTTGGAGGTCAGCAGTGATTCCTGTAATTAAAACCCTGCCAATTAAGCCAGATCAGGCTGAGGGCCGTGAGCAGATGCTCTCTGGTTTCTGGGTTGTCACTGGTGCCGAGACCGGCAGACTGGAGACCTTCGGTGTTAGCCCAGAGGTTGCTTCACCTGGAGCCCATGGTGGTGAGGCGTTGGGTTTCTCCATATGCCCTCCTCGAAGCATCTCACAGCGGCGGTGTTGCTGCCGTTGGTCTCTGTCGTCTTCAGATCGGAGCTTTCTACACCAGGGTTTTAATTTCCACAATCACGGCTTCGGGTTCTGCCAAGACCAGCTCCAAGTCTTGCTCCTTGAGATGGTGAAGACCTCACGCGGACTCTCCAAAGGGCTTCCCTCTTCTGCCAGTGTCATTTGGCCATCTCCCAGTAAGCAGCATGTTGTCGCTCGGCTTGGTGCCCGGGTCATTAGCTCGTTGTCCATCTGTTGGCCACTCCGTGTACCCTGGAGGTGCCACGTGCGTCATCAGGACTGCTGGCACTGCCCTCTCCTGTTGACAGGATGGGCTCTGGTTAGACCGCAGCAGGCCTGGCAGGCACACCAAGTGTGTTTTTTATATACAGAGAGACCAAGGAACATCTGTGGTGACATCCTAGGCACGATGGCACTGTGCTTCCCCCTTCTGATGGGGTCTGATTCTCCCCCGGTGAGAGGGGAAGCAAAACCACGCGTGTGAGATCAGGCACCTCTTAAATGGAGTGACGCTGGAGTTCGCTGCAACCAGAAAAGTAGCCCAGCTCCCTCCTTCCCCCTTTGGATATACCGGAATTTGTAACTTCTAACGGTGTTTTTATTAAGTGCGAGTTTGGGATTTACGGCCTTGTCAGTACGGAGGCAAAGAAATACACCGTTCTCACTTAGCAACCTGAGTTAAATCTGACAAAAGTAGGTGTTTTGTCGTCTTTTGTGGAAGAGAGAGAGATGCCATGTCGTGTAACCATGGCTGCCAGCCAGGCTGGGTGTTTTGTAGTCATCTCTACACTGAAAATGTACCTGCTCAGGACTTGAACTTAGCTTCCTGGGTAGCCTTGGCTTTAAAAAAAAATAAAAATCAGGTGATTAATGTAATTAATAACTTTGGTGCTGTCAGCTACTGGTGACTCACCTTGGAGTCAGCGCTGGGAGCGTGTTTAAAGCATCTCTTCACAGGCAGATCCAGGTCTTTTCAGTTCCAGAGTGCCTCCTTGCTTCCTGACCCCTAAATCCTGACTCCAGACAGGCCGGTGCAGGTAGGGAACCAGCGCCGGTATGGTTTGGTGATGCTCTGGCTTACTCTATGGTGCCAAAGTATATGGAGTTAAACTTGAGTCTGTGTAAACACAAACTAGACTAAAACTGGAGGACCTAATCTGGTTTTCTGAGGTATCCCGTGATACTTTTTTCCTTTGGAAAAATGCAAGGGGAAAAAAAAAACATTCCTAGTAGTCCAGAACTTTCTACTGGTGCCTCCACAAGCCCACAACAGGAGTTCAAAGAGGAAACCAGCAGAAGTTAAATGCAACCAGATCACTTGGACGGGAGCGAAGGGCCGAGCTCTTGCTACGGAGTCGCTCACGTGCTGCGGTAGCCTTTGGCACGCTGTGTGGGAGCCCCTGCAGATCTTTGAGGTGGCCCTGGGAGGTTGGGCTTGGCTCTCAGCTCCACTGCATGGTTGGGAAACGGAGACAGAAGCTAGGCGACTTGTTGTCGGGACCGATGTAGGAAGCTCTTCAGAGCAGAAACTCAAACCTAGATGTTCCAGGACTCAAATTCCTGTTCTCGTGGTAGGAAATCCCAGCTCTCTGGGCAACTTTCTTCTGTATGGAACCCTTGGTGATGTCATTTCCAAGAAGACAGAGCTCTGAGGGACTCTTGTAGTTACAGTAGGGTTTCTGCAGAGCTTCTGAATTCTTGAAACACAGTAGTTTGTGTTTGAGATTTTTGGTTGTATTCTCACGGGGTTCACAGATTATAATTTGTGCAGGAATCTCAGCTGTGGTCAGAACTGGTTGAGCGCAGAGGTTACACAAAAATTAGATATTCCTAGGTTTTATATTTAGCTGTATCTGAAAAAAGTTGTGTAGGAGTCCAATCAGCAAAGCCCAGCGTGGGTCTGAGAGATCAGATTAAAGCAGAGGCTGCTGCTGGCCAGATGGACATCGCAAAAGTGATGCTTTTAAACAAAGCTGGGTTTTTCCCCTTAAAAAAAGTCAGCACTTTGCAAAATCAAAACGTGCTTTGCCTTGGAAGCATCCCTTACAGCCCAAGGCGTTCTCACGGCCACGCAGGATCGCGGCAGAAAGATCTTGGTTTTGTTCTCCAGAGGAAGCTGAGAGGTGAAGACTTGTTCAGGCCTGGGATTATCGCTGGAAAATAATATTATACCTACGTGAACGGCATTGCTGATACCGCATACAAGGGGTACGTTCGCTCCCGTAAGCAGGTTTAAAAATCCTCTGAGGCCAGGGAGCAAGAATAATAAAAAGTTATATCTACAGCTCTGACCTTTAAAATACAGCCAGGCGATGCTTGAGGGCGTCTGACCAAAGCTGGAAGGAGAATCTACGAACTTTAATTAGATAAATTAGAGTTGGGCTAGCTCATTACACTTAAACAATTCATAAGCAATAAAAAAACCAAGATCTTGGTTTTTTGTTTCTTTTTTCCCCTCACGTTCAGGAAGGACGGGAGCTTGTTGGACCAAGTTTTCCATCTCAGCCGTGTCCGACGCAGCGCTCCGGGGCAGCAACCCCGCTCCTTCCCGTGCCGTCGCTGCCACCGGCCGTGGGTCGTTTCTCCTTCCCCGCTCCCATCGCGCGCTGAACTGGCGCGCACACACACACGGACGCAATTTTTCACTCTCCTCTCTAGGTGAAGGCGCCCCTGTGGATTTTTCTAATCCCAGCTCCTTCTTCCTGATAATTGTTTGTGAGCCGCGTGGCGCGGCTGCATTGACAGCCTGCGAATGTGGTGTGATGCCCGTAATCAGGTTGCGAGGCGGCGCGGGAGGCCACCCACTGCCCTCAGGACTATCCGCCGCTTCGGGCGGTCAGGAGCCACTTAGAAACCGGAGGGAGTCGGTGCAAAGTAGGGCGAGGGCTGGGAGGGGATGGAGCGTGGCCAAGCGCCTCCTCGGAGGTGAACCGTTGCGGGGAGCCAGGAGCAGGAGGAAAATCAGAGCAGATTGGAGGAGCTGGTGAGAAACTGTTTGCGGCTTAAAGTTTTCAAATGAAGCGAGGCCCGGCTCTAAAATCGGGATCCCTGTGCTCAAAAGCTCCTGTTCCTGCACCTCCTCTTGTCTAACGGTTCACAGATGCCAAGTCCAGATACCAGAAGACACCGGAGGAAAGTGGTGTGATGGCTCAGATCGGAATCCCAGCCCGGCGATTCCTCCATCGAGCCCGTAAATCAGTGGAGCTGTAGCAGCCGTTTCCCGAAGGCGCAGCCTCGAGTCTTTGGTGTAGAGGAGGTAAAGACATGGTATGCTCTGGGGAGGCACCCAGTGCCCCTCACCCTGCCTCTGGGCTCAGGAGTAGATGACAACCACCGCGTCCTCGCCGACTGCTGCCTTTCTAACTCCTTGTTCTTCTCTGCAGCATTTTCTCTCTGTTTCCAGCAAATTTGTTCTCACCCATGTCCTTTCCTTCGGCCCGGCCCAGCCCGGCCCCACAGCACCCAGGTGTGGTGTTGCCTCTATACAGGATCCAGATGCGTGGAAAACTTGATGTTAGAGTCTTGGGAATGGGACCCCACCATCCTCCTTTTTCTGGCATCTACCAAATCAAGTTTGGCTACTTCTCAGCGTTAATTCCCTCTTTTCCTAGTCATACTTGTCCTGCAATCTTGCTTCTTTCTTAAGACTACACCATTTTCTTCCATTGAAACATCCAACTGTGGGGCTACTGTGGTCATGATCCCCTCCGCCATCATCTTGGCTGTGGCTCAAGCCACCTCCATTCCTTGCTCTTGCTCCTCTCTAACTTCCTTCTCTGCTCCAATCGTCGTTGCTTTCCCTTATACTCCTCCTTTCTGTTCTCCTTGGCTTCGTAAAGCTCCAGTTGGTAAACAGCCCAGTTTTCCATCTCTCTGCCTCCATCTTCACCTCTCAGTCCTCATATTTTTTTTTTCCCCCCTTCCTTTTCCTAATGCTCTTTCCTTTAGTTGGGCTGCATGGGACTCATCAGATGCAATTAGTGTTTTAATTCAGCAATCTGGTGATTTAGAGGCTGAAGGATCAGCTGCTTTGCAGCCAGTTCCTGCTTCCAAGTTGACTTTCTAGGTGACTTGGAGCAGCCAGCTCCAACTGCAATGGTCAAGGTTGTCCCAATACTGCTGGAACCCAGGAAAATTGAATCCCTTAAATCAGTGAAGATCTCACCAGCGCAGTTAATGAAGTCTAGAGAGCTTCTCAGTGACATTTAGGTGGCATCATCTACCAACCAATGTCCACCTTGCTCGCTTCCTTTGTTTTGTAAAAATTCCCTCTCAAAATTAAGTGAAATAACTTCTTAAACTGCTGATGTATTTACTGCTCTAGGACTGGTTTAAGAGGTTCGGGGTGAGACCTTTATCAAATGGCTTGGTTGTTGCCAACTTCAGGAATCCAAAAGCAATTTCTCAGGCTTCAAAAATATTAATAGTCAGAAAGGAAAAAAAGTATAAAGCAGGCATTTCTGATTTTTTTCAAAAATTGCTGTGCTTTTAAAATCCATGTATTGGTGGAAAACAAAACCGGTAGCAAAATAACTAGCAGGAATTCTTGGTGTTTGAAGAAGAGGGAATGAGGAAGGGCAGAGTGCTGCCGGCAGCATCGTAGAGTCCTGACTAAGGTTGCTCTCCTGTTGACGGCGTTCAGCCGTGGTTTTGTGTCGCGGGTTAGCAGCAGTTGTGGTGTGGTGTGTTCCCTGTGCCCAGCTCGTTGGGATGCTCTGTCAACCAGATTGAGGAGGTGATCTGGGAAAAGAACCCTCAAGAAATAGGATTTGTCCCCTAATCTGGGTCACTGCGCTGAAACCAGGACTGCAAATCCCTCCCCAGAGCTCCCGGCTGCAAGGAGGAGCACTTGTCTTGCCCGAGTTGAGACGTCTCCAGTGTAGATGTCTTCATCTGAGCCGCGTCCTTGGACATCTTTGGTAGTCAGCAGGGATGAATGGGCGCCGTTGGGGATGTTTCCCATGAGCGCACATAAATGTCTGATTTGGGAGGAGAATAAACACCCTCAAAAAGGCTCGTTTCTCCCTCTGGGCTGCGAAATGAGCCCATCTGGAGGTACCACGTTTGGTGTGATGAATCCCACCTGACTCTGTTATGTGTTTGTACAGCGCCAGCGTTGTGGATCCCAGATCTGTGACTCAGGCTGTAGGCAGGGTGATGATAATAATAATACTCCCGCGGTTGTTTCCTTAGGGATGAATTTGCCTCGACAGTCGATATTCTTTGGCGAACCCCTAGGAATTAAGCTCATTAAGCTCTCCTTGTGATGACCCTTTTGCTTATGGTGCTCTGAGCTTGAGGAGTACCTGCTCGATGCTGGATGATTGATAGGATGAGGGATAGTGGTTTTAAAAATAGAAGGGGGTAGATTCAGGCTGGATATAAGGAGAAATTTTTACGATGAGGGTGGTGGAGCACTGTCCCAGGTTGCCCAGAGAGGCGGTGGATGTCCCATCCCTGGAAACATTCCAGGCCAGGTTGGCCAGGGCTCTGAGCAACCTGATCTGGTTGGAGATGTCCCTGCTCCTGGCAGGGGGGTTGCACTGGGTGACCTTTGAAGGTCCCTTCCATCCCAAACCGTTCTGGGATTCTATGATTCATTCTGGCATCAGTATTGATGATGCCCATTTCTTCTGGAACCCGAGAGCCGAGATGGATTTTATCTCCTCAAGCAGCATCAAACATCTTACAGTAATTCCTCCTCTGCCATGGAACAGTCTTATTTGCTATTTGTAACACATGTAATTTGTAATAATCACCCC
>JAAGAY010147584.1:16138-50007 GCA_011801015.1 Ardeotis arabs
GTTTGTACAGCGCCAGCGTTGTGGATCCCAGATCTGTGACTCAGGCTGTAGGCAGGGTGATGATAATAATAATACTCCCGCGGTTGTTTCCTTAGGGATGAATTTGCCTCGACAGTCGATATTCTTTGGCGAACCCCTAGGAATTAAGCTCATTAAGCTCTCCTTGTGATGACCCTTTTGCTTATGGTGCTCTGAGCTTGAGGAGTACCTGCTCGATGCTGGATGATTGATAGGATGAGGGATAGTGGTTTTAAAAATAGAAGGGGGTAGATTCAGGCTGGATATAAGGAGAAATTTTTACGATGAGGGTGGTGGAGCACTGTCCCAGGTTGCCCAGAGAGGTGGTGGATGTCCCATCCCTGGAAACATTCCAGGCCAGGTTGGCCGGGGCTCTGAGCAACCTGATCTGGTTGGAGATGTCCCTGCTCCTTGCAGGGGGGTTGGACTGGGTGGTCTTTAATGCTCCCTTCCAACCCAAACCATTCCATGATTCTGTGATTTTGTGCTCTCCTTGACCTGTTTACCCTCATCCCGCTTGGTGACCTGCGGGAAAGAGTTCACAAATTGGCTAAAGCAATTTCAAAACTGTAAAAAACAAACCCTCATTAGCTTCCTAAATCTGGTCCTCGTGTTGGGAATTTGGGAGATTGGATTTAAATCTATAGCAACATTTAATTTCGTATGCACAGCGGGGTGGTTGCTGTAAGTGGAGGAGCGAGTTCAACGGCAGCACCAAATTGAATCTGAAAGTAAAATGCTTTTATTACCACTAGCCTCCCAGCGGTGTCTCTCCCAGAGTCGTCTTTTCTGTTTCGAAAGCTGCTGCTCTTCCACTTCACAGTCAAATCCTTCCATCCAGCCTACAAGCAGAGCCTGGAAACCCAGCAAAATTTGTCATCTCCACCGAGGAACCTTTTCCAGGTTATAAATACCCAAATTAAGGGGCACCACCAGCAAAGCCAGGCTTAAGTCTGTCTTAGCTTTACTCTTAAAGCCACCCGTTTTAGACTGCTTTACAGTTTCTGGAAGCAGTCAGATTTTGCAAATATGCATCCCAGCGCTTGGAAAACGTGAAAAAAAAATATAATTCAGTCATTTTTGAGGAGGAAGAAGATTTAAGACAAAACCCTCGTTCTTGCCCAGACTAAGAACCAGCGGGGCTCTCTTAGGCTCAGCGCTAGGGTCGCGGTGGCCGAGGAGAGAAGGAAGGGGTCCTGCTTGGGGTCCCGGCCAAAGCCTCGTGGGGCTCTGGAAATGCTCCTCGCGTTTTGAAAACCAGCATTCTGCTTACCCAGCAGTTGTGCTTCTCAACATCGTCCTCTCAGCCTCCAAAAAGCCGAGATGCGCTGCGGATGCATGTATAATGTAGCAGCTTGCAAAATATGTTCTCCCATGCTTCTCTTTTCTTTTTCTATTTTTTTTTTTTTTTTAAAGCCCCCAAATCACTATTTGCTGGCAGGTTTTTGGCTTTGGCTGAATTTTTTTTTTTTAATTTTGTGCATTTTTGGCTGAAAACTTTCTGGCCGGGCGTTGCTAAAAACTTCCATTTTCGGCCGAAAAATCCCAGTTTGGGGCTGTTGGGTTTTGTTTGTGCATTTTGGGGTATTTTGGATGAAAAAGCGAAAATATTGTGGGGGAGAGCGATTTGAAGACAGAAGTCATTCCCTGCGAAGAGGTTTGTTTAATTAATAACCCCAGTTCTGCTCGAGACAAATTTTGATGAAAATTCTCCGACTATCGCCACTACCCAACCGCGCGGAGGCTGCCGAGGCAGCGACTCTCCTCCGTGCTGTTTATATTAACATACGCAATGACTTAGATCCCTGCAGAACTGCAGAGAGCTCTATATTACTCAAGTGTTGGAGGAAGCAGCAAAAAAAATGATCCGTGGTGATAATACGGCCTGCTATCTCTTGTTTCTTTTAATAACTCCTTTCTAGCCCAAATGTTTGCGTTGGAGCCGGTAAACTGGGTATAAATTCAGCTAGGAGCATTTCCACAAGGTCCAAATGGTGTTGCAGTGGTTTCTAGCCTATCTTTTGGCTGGAAAGGGTTTAAACTCAATGGTTGGGCTCAACCCAACGATTGGGTTCAATCCTTCATTTAAGCCCAACAGTTGGGTTCAACCCAATGGTTGGGTTCAGCCCTTCATTTAAGCCCAACAGTTGAGTTCAGCCCTTCATTTAAACCCAATGTTTGGGTTCAGCCCTTCATTTAAGCCCAGCAGTTGAGTTCAACCCAATAATTTGGTTCAGCCCTTCATTTAAACCCAATGTTTGGGTTCAGGCCTTCGTTGAATGAAGGGCTGAACTCAGCGCGGCTAAGCCCTGCAGTGGGGGATGGTTTAATTCTCAAGCGCTTTTGCATGAGGAAAGACCCCAATCTGTCCCCATAAAGAGCTCTGCTGCTGTCTACAAGCTGTGCCGTTTGTCCTGCTCCTTGGAGCTAAATGTGCTTCTCTGTTTTGTTTTTTTTTTCCTGTTCAAAGGTGGGCCTTAATGTTCTGATTCAGAGAGCAAACAAGTTTACCCCCGCCACTCGTCTCTTGATCCAGAGATTTGTGCCATTCCCTGCAGTCGGTAAGTAATAACGCCTTTTTTCTGTATTCAAAGTGCTGGTTGTAAACCTACCGGTGGGTGAAGGCCACTGGGGTGGACACCTTACTCTTGCCTTCCTGCTTTGCACCGTCACTGCCGTGCCCTCTCAACGGTGGGTCCCTGAGTTGGCGCAGACAGTGACAGGATGGAGCAAAGCAGCGTTTCGGCAGGAAAACGATGCAAAGCTTTGTCAAGCTGCGCTTTCCGCTCTCCAGCAGTTTAAAAAACGATTGGTGTTGTCCAAACTCAAGAGCATTTAATTTGCAAGATCTGGTTTGAATCGCGTCAGATCAAATCTTCAAATAAGCGGTAGGGTTTTTGTACCACAGCGGTGCGATGGAATGCTCCTACTCCAAAAATACAGATTTCTAAGAGCCACTGATGGAGAAAAGAGCGAAGCGTGTGAAGAATTAAGGCTGCTGCTGGCTTGGTGGAGCACAAAATGTCCCCTTCTGCAGTTCGTTGGTGAGCTGCTCCGTGTTTGAGGGAAGGAACAGGGATTGTGATCTGCAGGTTGAACTCAGTTTTTTTTTCTGAGCGCTTGGCTTGGATTTAGGGGATCTGCGGACATCATTCTCGTTTTCCTGGAACTTTCCCGGAATATATTTTTAGAGGGTTTCAGCTTTCTTTTGATTTTTCTAACCAGGAGGGCACTCGAGGTGAGCGCACGACCTGGGAGGCGGCTCCGAGGCCGGGTTTGAGTCAGAGATGCACGCGGGAAGTCTCTGCTGCCGGGTGGATCTATTTTCGTGC
Source organism: Ardeotis arabs (assembly GCA_011801015.1). Taxonomy (NCBI): domain Eukaryota; kingdom Metazoa; phylum Chordata; class Aves; order Otidiformes; family Otididae; genus Ardeotis; species Ardeotis arabs. The sequence continues at coordinate 19,489 of JAAGAY010147584.1, forward strand.
CAAGGTGTAAGGAGCAAGAGGTGACGCTTCTGTCAGCCTCGACTGAGGACCTGTAATTAATCTGTTTAGCCTGTAATTAATTCTCCAGTTCTTATTTTATTTGCGCACTGTCATGCTTCGTTATGTGCCAGGACATCAGGAATCCTCCCACTAATTGCTGTTTTGTGGTTTTTGAAAGCGGCGTGTTATTGGTTTGCAGACCTGGACAAACTGTTTAATTAAGACGCGTCTTCCCGTTGCTTTTGATCCGGCAGCTCCCAGCAAAAGGCCGGGATTTCACCTTTTCTACGTGAAAAGCCAGACACTGGTGTAAAGCTCCGCTACCGTTAAGCGGTTTTCCCCTCGCCCTTCCTTTCCTCCCTCTCCCACCGACCTCGGCTGAGCTGTGCTGGTTGATAGCAACTGGAAAGTTGGAGGTATGCGTGGAAGCTTTGTGGTCTCTCATCCCAAGGGATCCTGAGAGATGGAGATTTGGGGAATTTCAGCTGCTGCTCGGGTGAAGGACAGCCAGAGTCCTGGCAGAGATATCAATAAAGACTCTTGTAAAGCCTTGAGAAGCTGGGCTAGGCACTGGGGAAACTGGTCTGTGGGTCTTACTGTCCTCAGAGCTGCTCCACGTTGTGTCTGTCTTGTCTGGGTCATGGAACAGTTGTCTTTTCCCGATAAGCTACACTGGATCTGTGGAAATGCTGCCCTTAGGGCGTATTTAACAGAAGTGATTTCAGCTGACTGATATCTCAGTTTAGCCGCAAGAGCCCAAGGTGAGAACAGGGCACGGGGCTGTACCTGCAGGGGCCTCCAGACCTTGCTCCTGATAACACCGCTGTGAAGCTCCCTCTGGAGTAGTCTCCTGAAGGAAGCAGTGGAACAATGAGGGTGGTGGAGCACTGTCCCAGGTTGCCCAGAGAGGTGGTGGATGCCCCATCCCTGGAAACATTCCAGGCCAGGTTGGCCGGGGCTGTGAGCAACCTGATCTGGTTGGAGATGTCCCTGCTCCTTGCAGGGGGGTTGGACTGGATGGGCTTTGAAGGTCCCTTCCCACCCAAACCAGTCTGTGATTCTTTGACTATAACTCAGGCTGTGGCCAGTTGTGAATGTACCTTGGTGCAGGCTCTGGTTGCTCTGATCTCCACGTCACAGCTGGTGGCACTGGAACAGGGTGCTGTGTGGTTGGACTGCACTCTCACCCTCCACCAAAGATAATTTGTCGTAGCTGAGAACCACAGGCTGTCTGAAAAATCCTCCCTAACCCCGGGGAATGGATCCAGCAAACCATCCTGGGTGGAAGAGCTCATGGAAATGGCCAAGGCTCTGCATACCCGGTGGCTGGCTTGGTGCAAAAAGGGTTTGTGCTTGATGTTGGCCACTCCGACACGTTGTCTGGGTGATGAAGTTGTTCTCCCTGAAGATTTTCAGTGCAGGAGAAGGGAAGTGTGTTGGCACTGTGTCCACGATTCCCAGATTTGAAGAAGAAGGGGCTTGACCCTTTTTTTGGAGATGTAGGTGGTGAAGGACACCGATGGCCGGGGTTATTGCGAAGAACCCAGTTTACCCACTTCTTCCCAAGCACTGGGTGTCGATAGCTGTCACGAAGGTAAGGGGTGTCACTGGTGACGGTGGGCTTCACACAGGAGATGTACGTGGCTAAAGACCCCACAGAAAACCCCACAAAGGTCGAATCCCAAACCTGATCTGAAGGAAGTTAAAGCTGGTAGAACGATACCCACTGGAGGGAAGGGTGGTGAGGAGGAGGGAGGATTTCTTCTCCGTGGGCTTTTTTTTTTGTGAGTGAGGTTTAAATTGTTAAATGTGTTTAGGCAGGACTTAGAAATGGTATTTATACACGTATAGAAGTGGAGTAGTGGGTTGCTTTTGTGCCTGAACCCAGTTTCCCGTATGTCACTAAGTATTTTCACTGAAGTACTTTCCAGGCTATATTATCACAATTTCTTTCCAAATTCTGAAAACCAAATTCTCTGCACATGTATTTATTTCTTTCTCATTCCCCCCTGTATTTGAGACTCCTATAAAATCCAAGTTTACCCATAATTAGCAACATTTTCTGCTTTCTCCTTGCTTTACTGAAACAGAACGGGAGCAGCTCAGGCAGGTGGTTGTCTCAGATAAACAGGCTGGAATCAGGTTTGGAATTTGGGACTTGGTCAGTGAAACCAAGGATCCAGAGACTTGGAGAAGCATCTTGCTGTGGTGGGATCTTCAGATCCAAACAGCCCATCAGGAACCTCGCAAGAGGTCATGGCTTGACCGGAGAGCTGCTGTGGTTTTGTGTGTTCAGTCTTGACCGACAGCGAGATGGATGGGGCACGTGAGTGTTAGAGAATTTGAAGGAGAAAAAAAAAAAAAAAGGGAGCTAAACTTGCTTTAAATGAAAAATCTGTTTTCTTTTTTATCTTGGATGGAGGAGCTGAAGGGTTGGTAACACAGATATTTTGATAGATGGGAAGAGTGGTCCGGTAGTTCGAATATTAAAGAGAGAGACAGAGTGTGCGTGTGTGTATGTTCCTCTCCTTCTCAAGTGTAAGGAGCATTTGTCACCACAAATCATCCTTGGTTGCAGAGAGCTGCGTTCCTATAGGGCTCACCCACCCACCACCCTCAAAAAATTAGACATTTGTTATATGACATGAGTTGAGATTAATTAGCGAATATTAACCCATCAAGCAGTACAGAAACACATTTTTGGAAGCGGCGGTACTTGCAGCAACAGTGGGTTTGTGTTAGTTCTGGTTGGAAAGTTTGCAGGAAAATGTGGTGGGGAGGGGTTGCTGGAAAATGCCAGTTTATCACAGCCAAAACTTTTACAGGAATTAGCAGCTTTTCTTTGGAAAAAATTAAGAATTGCCTGGGGACTGGAGAGGAGCTGCATCTGGGAAGGATGTTCCTCAACCCCAGCTCTGACTCCTCGAGTTGAGGAGCAGAATTTGGGGTCACCTCAAGAAGACTACCAAAGCCGCAGGCTGGGCAAGGCGGGGGTTGTTCGGAAGGGGTCCCGGAGCTGCCTCTGCCTCCGCTGCAAGCGCAGGGCTGAGAGCTGGGAAGTGTGAATGCTGGGAACCAGAGTCCTCCAGAGTGCTGCTGGTTTGTGTCGCAGTTCGGGGAAATATTAAAGCAAACAAGCAGGTCTCGAACTCTAGAAACTGAGTCCACAGAGCAATTTTCCCCCTAAAACACGTGAAACGAGGGCAAGTAGTCGTCAGGACCCCTACTAATGGGATATGTGTCCATGGAAACAACTCAGCCTTGTCTTAATTGATTTAAAAAAAATAATTGTGTACTCTTTAAGAGCTCGGATCTAAACTGCCCTTCGCAGCTCAGTGGAGTCACTTGCGGTGGATTTCCATCATACCCCCTAAAATCCAGTGGTTAAGAAGAGTTTGTCTACTGGCTTACTGAGGGGAGTTAAAGCCAGCCCTGGGATGTACCGTCAGGAGAGGCAGCTGTCAATCACCAGTGCCTGGTTGGCCAAGACCAACTGGTAGCCCAGTGCAAGGAATGTGTTTGACTTAGTAGGTCCAGATGTCGGGTGAAGAATCACTGTGGGAGTTGGGAGCGTGTCCGAACACCAACACCTGGAAATACTGGTATTTCTTTGCGTCGATACGTTTCTGATTGTGGCAGCAGATCCTTTTGCTGGTAAAAGAAAATTATCTTGATTATTATTCTCCTCTTAAGAATCACATCTTTGTCTTGGTGTAAGAGTGGCTCCTTGACTTGCAGAAACTTCTTGGCAGATCGATGCAGGCAAAGCTGAAGGGCTGTCACGGCGAACAGAAGCCTGCCATTTGGTATTGACCAGGGCTGCGTCGCTAATCATCGTGCTTTTCTCATCCTCAGCTAGTGCCAATATCTGCAACGTCGTCCTGATGAGGCACACGGAGCTGGAAGAAGGAATCGACGTTTTGGACAATAACGGAAACGTTGTCGGGTCTTCCAGAATTGCTGCAAAACACGTATGTACCTGCGATGGTCCTGGCCACCACTCGCGTGGGCTTGTACGCAACTGGCCTTCGGGCTCAACGGGTCCCTCAGCCGTAGGAATCGTTGACTTGAAAGAACTAGAAATAGATGAGCTTTACCCATTGCGCAGGAAGAACGAAGCGGCAAAACGCGTGCCGTTGTGTAGCCGCAAGGCTGAGTGTGATGGTGGACACGGCCTCGCGTCGTGCAAGCACGTTCGGTGGCCAACCGTGATGGTTTGGAAGGGCGCAGACTGACATCAGGGAGATCCTGTGCTGCCCTGATGCTTTCACAGCTGTAGGATTTCTTTGTGGAAACTTGTAAGCAGTTCCTGTTGAGTACGAAGCGAAGATAACTTACACCTTTTTCTAAATGAGGAAGGCTTCATTTGCAAGCCGAGTAGCTTTTTAACCCTTGCCGTGCCAAAACCACGTGAACAATTGCCAACCAAAGCTTTGTGAGGGTAGCCAGATGTTTTCATCCTCGTGCTAACATCTGGTTCATTTTCCCCTGTAACCTTCTACTCTCTGCCATCTGCCTCCAATGCTTCCCTTTTCTTCCCTTCTTGCATCGTTTTGTCTTCCGAGCATCATCTGATTGTCTGAGGCGTGTTGTTTCCAAGTGGGCTTTCATCTGAAATGTAAAGCATGTACCGAAGCACACGCCCAGGCAGAGGAGTTAATAATATAACGCTTGGCATTTCTCTCGCTCCTTCTGTCCAAGGCTCTTAAGGCACTTCATAGACAGCAATTAATGTACAGATTTACAGTCCTCGGCGAGGAACGGGGGATCTCTAATATCTCTCCATATTGTTGTTTAACGGGGAGATTAAAACAATCTGTTGAAGGGCTCAGAGATACTTCTGTGAGCCAGTTTTCCTCACTTCCATTAACTGGCTTGAGGACCCAGCTTCCCCTCTCCACGCTAATGGTCGAGGGGAAGACAGAAAAAAAATAGAAAATAAATATTAAAAGTGGAGGTGTCCTAAGTGTGATTTAGGTGGAGTTTAAACATGAAATTTGGGACTTCTGAGAACTTCTGCTCAGCTGCCATCTAACCCCGAAGCTTCTTCCTGAATAGCTTAGTGTGCTGGGTTTTGTTGTGTAAAATTTGGCAGATCCTTCCTGTAACACACCTGCACCTCTCTGGGACGTTCTCCCACTTTGGAAGGCTTGGGTGCTCCCAAGCCAGCCGTAGGCGTAAGTTTCAACATTTCCATCCAAAATCTAGAATGTCCTCTACCTACATCTGCCAAAGCCCCATGCGTGGTCGCAGTGCTTGGGGCATCCCAGGCAGGTGCTGGCAAAGGTGGTTGGAAGAGGTACGTGAAGACGCAGTGGTGGTTATACACCTTGTTAGAGCAGCCATGATCTTCTCTAGGTCTCACCTCAGGGGATTTATACGTATAGATGGATTTATACGTGCTGCCAAGCTGTTCTGCTTGCTGCTTCCTGGAGAATCCTGCCAGGGAGAAAGCACCAGGGGAGGGACAACCGTAGCTCTGCAGTTGGGTGTCCTCCTGGAAGAGGAGAGCCCTGCGTGTTATCGTGCTTTGCAATAAACTGCAAGCGATTAAGAAGCAGAAACACGTCTTGGAGTAGGCAATAAGGTGCTACCTTCCCCCAGCACGTAAGTGGAGTTGGAACTCGGTTAAGGGAGGAAGGGTTAAAGCTGCTGCTCAGCCCGTACTGAGATATTTCACCCTACAGCATCTTCCAGGCAGCTGTTTGGCCGCTCTTTCTTCCTCCAGTCCTTGCGTAGGAACGTGTAGGAGATGTTGGAGCGCTTTTGGTCACGTAAAGTGAAATCGGAGAAGATATTAGGTGTTTCTGTTAATCCCACTGGATTTGTGACCAAGCGTGGGCTCCAGCCCATCGTTTGTCGCAACGGAGCAAAATAGGTTGTACACAAAAACTGATAGCAAAGTTGGAAGCGTGTGTTGACCCGTTCATCCACATACGCGACAGAAGAAAGGCCATCCAAACCATTTCTCTTCCCAACACGTTGATTGCTCAGCGCAGGTACATCCTGAGATCTGTGTGAAATATCTTGGGTTTCTTTGTTTGTTCTTCTTTTGCAGGCACTGCTAGAAACAGCCCTGACTAGAGTGGTCCTGCCAATGCCTATACTGGTTCTACCTCCAATTATTATGTCCATACTGGAAAAGTAAGTGTTGGGTGATACGAAGCGGGGGGCTTTTCAGGGGGAAGGGAGAAAAGGTCCTCAGTAGGTGTTATTCATTTCTGTTTCTTAGCATTGGTCCACCAAAGACTTCTTTTACTTATTAAAATGTCCGTGTTCCATAATTTTTGGCTGTTGTTTTAGGCTGGTAAGGTGTTATACTGACTGCAGGGACTTGCTGACCACGCGCCGTGTCCAGACCACCTTGGACTTGCTTGTGCCCTGTTTGAACGCGCTTGTGCTTTCTTTCCCAAACGTCCGGTGGCTGGGACTTCCCCAGAAGAATATATGCTTCACATATTCTGCAGAAATTTGCTTTCCATCGCTGATTAAGCCAGAATCTCTCCTGGCAGATGTCTCCGTGGAGTATCTGTGCTAGGAGAGCTGAGGTGGCAGGAAGGGGCGGGGTTATTATTTCATGTCCAGTTATCTCCTAGCAGAGTTTTTAACAGCAAAAACCCCAAACTGTTCTGTCCATTGGCTGTTCTCTCACCTTGCTTTCCAACCCCTCTGCTTTTTCTTCTGCTGTGAGCTTGTTTGGAGCTGTAGGGTGCCCATGGCTCCTTAGGACACCCATCAGCGGCTCATTCGGCGTGAGTGATCCGCGGGGCGGGGATCGCCTTGCCAACCTCTGGAGACTGATGAGGGCGTTGAAAGATGGGGATGCTAAAGGCCTTGCTGCTTTTGTCCCGACAGCCAAGCTGGAAGCGCTCTTTAAACAAATCTCTTGATAAGGGCCGCCCTAAAGCGCTCCGCTGACAAAGTAAATAGCAATTAGTACAATTAGGGATTGACCCATAGCCTGTTTAGCCTTGTAGAAACACCCCTGGGCCGTTTTCTCTTCTTAACAGAAGGGTCAGGACTGCTTCTGTAAGTTTGGAGTCTGATTTTTCTATCTAAATTTAAAACTGCAGATACAGTCTGGTACCCCTCTAGCACCTAGAGGCTCTCACCAGGATCGGTTCCTCCCATGGCCCAGGTTTGGGGAGAAACAGGGCAACAAACTCTGGCTTGGAAACTGTAAAGTAAGTTCTTTCGGCCCTTTTTGGCCCAAATACACTGTTTTCCACTGTTTTGCAAAGGAACTGTGGTGGTTCGTGCAGCAAGGCTTTCTGCAAGCCACTGTTTGGAGATGGCTGCTGGAGACACGCAAGGACAAGGGGTAGATTCCAGTCCCCCTAATTTTGTGGAAAGTATTTGATTTTCGCTTCAGGCACCTCCTTGACAAAAGCCTCTTTCCTGCTCCAAGACCCCGTGTCACCCACGCGGTCGCCCAGCCCATGATCTACCCACAGGAGAGGAGCTCAGGAGTGACCATGCCTTGCTCTGGAGTACCTCACTCTGGAGTACCTTACTCAGAGCTTGCTCAAAGTCGTGTGTGAGAGCAGGGATTGTCACTTTTCTTTGTACCCCAGCATCTTGGCAGCTTCCCTGCTTCGATTTCAGGCGCGTGATTCCAGCCTTTCTAATCCCATCAAAGCTGCTTCGCTGTTGTCAGTCGAGAGGACTTCTGTTTTCATCTGTCCACGTGCCAGGCTCTTCAGAAATGCCACCGATTCGTGATGTTCTTACTACAGAGCTCTTGCTTCTCGCCTTTCTGTCGCACGGAGGCTTTGCACCGACGTGGCTGCGTGTGTTCCCGCTGGCTTCACACGGGCGCTGGTTCCAGCCCAGCCCTGCCTCGGTGATTAGCCCGCCCGAGAAAGGTCACTCCAGAGGACAAAGCATTTTATTGCTGTAATTCAGAGGATCTTTGCTGTTCTGGTTATCAACATGAACAGACAACATTTTTTAGGTGCCAAAATTCAAAATTTGTAGAAAACTGGTCTTTAAATTGTTGTCTCCAGCAGCGAGCGCTGAGGAGCATCATGGGTCTTGCTGAGCATCCACAGCTTAAATAAAACCAGTAGTAGAATTTGCTTCATATTTGAGGGCATCGTAACTTCTTGTGTTGATGTGAGTTTTACTGAATGCACCTGTGCTCTGTGCAAGACTTATGGAAACTAAATTTTATCGGTCAAGCGAATGTAGCCATACAGGAGGTTGTCTTCAAAAAGTCGTTATTTTAGCTAATAAGGACTTAATTTGGGTTTGCAAGAGAATACTTGCCTCCCCACCACCCCCAAGTGAAACTCCAGATATAAAAATATCTGGGCGCTGCTTTTGCCTGCCGAAATTCTCCTTAGAGCTACTCTTTCGTTTTCCATCAAATATCTTTAGATTCCTGGAAGGCTGTGAGTGAGAAACAGCGGGGATCGGGAGCGGAGCGCGGTGCGGCCGCGCAGCTGGAGGTGTAGGACATGGAGAGCATCCCTTTCCGTAGCCGAGGGGTTCGCAGTCCAGGTGTGGACCCGCAGATCTTTTCAAGTGGTTGCTGAAGGACGCAGTCAGAGGTGAAACCCCATTTTGGGAAAAAAAATGTTTGGAGCATTTGGTGAAAAGCTTCACCTTTTCAATTCAGTAGAATTTTCGTTAGGCTGGGGCGTTTTAATAGGAGTCATACCAAGGCAGGCATTATCAATTTATTTATAGCGATCCTTACAGCGTCTATAAATGAGAAAGGCAAGAGTGACGGCTTATTATTCGGAGGCTGGAATCAGAAGTTGCAATCTGGATCCTCTACCAAGTCATTTGCATTCGGGGTTGTGGCGAAGGAGGAGAGCGCTTCTCCTTGCGGTTAAGTCCGGGTGGAAGCAGGTGACAGTGCCACGGTTGGGTGGGAGTTGCACCACCCCGGGAGCAAGCGACGCGCTCCCAGCAGCGGTTTTCGGATTCGTAGAAAACCCGCTCCCTCGTTTTTGTCTCGGTATTGGAAAAGTTTATTTTAAGTGGCCAGTTCCCGGTCGTCGTCTTTCCACTTGGATCCAGGTCTTTCCTCTCTCTCAGCCATCTCTCCATCTGCATGTTTTAACTCCCCCAGCTGCCTCTCTCGTCTCTTGTGCCATTTTTTTCAGCTCTCTTGGCTTCTCTCGTCTCTTTGCCTGCTGTGTATTTTAACTCCCAGGGCCGCCTTCTCTGCTCTCCAAGTAATTCGACGTTACCTCCCACTGCTGAGCTCCGCGGCGCGCCATTCTTTCCCCATGTTTCATGCATTTCCTGCTGCTTGGACGCTCTGTTGAAGCAGCTACCATATAGAATCAATGTTTATTTTGAGACCACATATGCCACACGGGGAACACGGTGTCAGTTATTTTGTGCAGATGTATTCTCGTTTAAGTTTTATAAATAATATCTGTGTTGGCAACTTTAATACGGAAAAATATTGGTTTCACGTCGGCTATGAGACGAAGACGACTCGTCTACGGGATGTAGTTGATTTTGGAGCAGACAATGGAAACTTCGTTAGCACCTGCATGTCACAGAGGTGTGGGGACATCTATATCCACCGCATGAAGTTGGACTTCTTGTCCCTCAGCTATTTCCCTTTGTTCAGGTGCTTCTCGGAATCCTTTTGTCTGGTAGTTGTGATGAAATTTGGGAAATGGTGCAGGTTATTCCCAGACAACATCCAAGACTTCTCCAGTAGTCTTTGTCCAGCTTCCGACTCCTTGCAGAACTGAAGCCCACCACACAGTGATGGTGTAGACATCGTCCAGGTCTGCGTGTAAGTGCACCCTCAAGTTCCCCTATGGGCTGAGCTCCGTGGTGGGAGAGCCCAAATCCAGTGGTACTTGGTTCATGTGGTCTGGACAAGGGGACCACGGCTCAGTCCACCAGCAATGTCTGCTGTGGACACTTGGAGCTAATAGCCAGGAGTGGAGATTGAAGAACGGAAGAACGTAAGCTCTTCTTATTTCCTTATCTGAAAGCCGCTTCTCTGCCTCACCGTGCAAGCAACCTCTGAGGGTCTCAAGCACAGCAGAAGATCTGAGGATGCGGTCCAAGAGCTTGTGTGTGTTGGGCTAGGAAAGAGGAGACCCCTAGAGCTGACTGCACAGTGTTTATGGAGGAGAGACAAAGCTGGAACTGTTGGCGATGGGCAAGAGCTGAGAGAGAAGCAAGGAGCAAATAGTTGCATCCATGGAAGAGGAGTGTTTCTACTCAGGCGCTGGAACAGGCTGCCCAAGGAAGAGGTGGAGGCACCATCCGGTGTTCAAAGATGTGGCACTTCAGGACATGGTTTAGTGGACATGGTGGTGTTGGGTTAATGGTTGGACTTGATGATCTTAGAGGTCTTTTCCAACCTTAAAGGTTCTATGATTCTCTGATTCTGCTCTTTCCTCATCTCCATGCCATCCTGATCTTGTGACAGAGCTGGTGCAGCATGTCAGCATCCTCATGCAACAGTTGTCAGGGCCGTTTTCCTGTAAAGCTCAGAAAATTAGGTTGCTCCCAAGCTGGATAAACATTACGGAGCTGCTCTGGCTTAGCTAGGTTGGTCTAACCATAAAAAATGGTTTCTCTTGATGGATCGTTAGAGCTCAGCCCATGGTTTTGTGGTGCTGGAAGGGTGTTTGCTTCAGCTTAAACTGTGTTTTTCTCTGAAGAAATGCGTGTGAGGTAGGAGGCCCTCCTGGACCTCGTGTTCGTGGCCTTTTCCTGGAGATTGACAGTGTGTGCAGAACATTTCCTCCAGGTGCTCTTCTTCCTCTGAAGTGCAAAGTCTCCCCGTCCAGCTAAACCCTCGCTGAAGTTTGTTTAAACTAAACAGCTGCCAGCAGCGACACCTTACACTGCTGCGGCTGTTTCCAGAGTAAACATTGAAACTGCTCCTTTAATTATGTCAATCAAGCACCCAAATCCCTCAGCCTCTCTCGGTTTGCATCTCTGTGTCCTCTGGAGGGGGCACTGGGGCTACAGCCCAGAGCAGGAGATGCTCCGTGGCGAGGACAGAGGTGGCCTGGCTGGACACGACAGCAGACAGAGCTGCTGGTTGCTGGAAGAGCTCAGTGTTCCTCAAATGACCCAAAATAATGGAAAAAAAAGCTGGGAAACACCCTCTGCAGATAGCAGAGAGAGCTGACGGGCTCTCTGAAGGAGAGATGTGGTACGGTGCCGACGCTGGGAGGTTCTCTGCAGAACTGGGATCTGGACGACCACCCCGAAGTCTGTTTGCACCTCAGAGGGGTGTTCTGAACCCCGGGCTCCTCGGAGCCTCGGGATACCCAGAGCTTCAGCCTCCAGCGCTCTTCGTACCCCGCCGGCATCCTCGGCGTCTTGCAATGCGCGTGTTAGCTTTGAACCTGTTTATACCAACCGCTACGGAAAGCCCACAGAATCTGTCAGCTGGGAGACTTTGGTTGACTCCTGTCATGTTTAGTTTAGCATCTGACACCTCCTTCTAGACAAATACCGCTCGGGTTCGCTGAACCTGATAACTCCTTTTTAGTACAGTGACTGACTTCCATATGGAATAAATTACAGTACCTCTCGAAAAATGCCAGAGGCAGCTGCCAAATTATGCAGAATTTAAACCACTAATGAACAATGTGATGAAAGTTGAATGAAGGTGTGTTTACAAGATCTACAACACGCCGTCGCTGCGGAGCAGATGCACTGTCTGTGCAAGTATGCGTGTGTCTGTGTGTGTACCTACGCTCGTGCATATTGAAGGGTTACCCGTAAGGCCTGGCTTGTTTAGGTGTAGCCTATAGTTAAGCGCTACCTAGGATCGATAAGAGAGAAGCTCCTCAGCCTTTCTAATATCTGCTAGGCAAATTTTATGAAGGCAAATTGCAGAAAGAATAGGGTAAGGAAACAAATATTTAAAAAAAAAAAGAAGAAAAAAGAGAGAGGAGGAGGGAATTAGTGCAAAAATGCGTGTTCTTTGCCAGCCGAAGGTCGAGATATAAACGTGGATCGCTGGTACTAGCGAGGCAGCCCATTGGTGCCAAAAAATCAGCTTGTAAAATTAGGAACAATAAAACACGCCTAGTATTGTCCTCCTGCAAGTTTCCAATGTGAGACCTTCTCTCATTGGTTTGCACCTTCTCTCGGTGCCAACTCTTCGATCCCATGTTGTCTAATCCGAGCGCCGAGGTTTAGTTGAGAGCCTGGCCGGTCCTGCCCCACGTACGTGGTGACGGTCTGTAAAACCACGGTCTGTTCTGGTATGAAGATAGCTTCTGGTCCTTCTGCGGAGTTACGGGTAGGGTGAGACGGTGTTTGCCGTTGTGAACATAGCAGTCTGCTACTGAAGATGCCCATGGCAAAGTTGGGCTGTTGGGGGATCTTATGGATCTCCAGGACTTGATGATCTTGGAGGTCTCTTCCAACCTTAAGATTCTATGATTCTCTGATTCTCTGATCAACAACCCCTTTGGCAGAGCACGCAGGAGTGTTGTAAACTGATTCACTCTTCAGCAAATGGATATTAATTTTATTTGTTTTTAATCGGGGCTCATACTCTGCAATTAAACCCTTTGGAAGCATCTAATCGTTCACTTCCGAGGAGGGGCTAATGGGTGAAAAGAGGGTTTTTGATTGCGTTTGACAGCTGACAAAATGCAGCGCGCAACATTTAACTTGATATTCTTCCGAGATCTGTGTTGAGAGCGAAGATCCTAGGGACAGCGGAAAAGTGGACCTCCTGACTCATTGTGAGTCATTTATTCTGAGCCACACAAATTTTAGACTCTGAATCCCAATTAAGACATTGCACTACATGTGTTAATTAGTCCCCTCTCCTTTTTAAATCAAGCCATAACTCTTCTTAATTAGGAGGTTAGCCGTTGTAATTTGAACTGGCCTGAGTTTGAAGCCCTCCTGGAAATCACACCTGGGGGCTGGACCGGGGATCATTTTAAATTGGTTGAGTTTGTACCTGGGTGATTATAAGGTCCCCAACAGGGCGGTAATTAAAGAGGGTGCAGCTTCCAAATTAAGATGTCAGGGGTGCTATAAGCAGTGATGTCTGAGGTTCTAAACTGTGCTCCAGGGAGGCTCGGGGGATGCCGGTCATACGATTTTCTCAGCGAGGGCTCTCATGGATCACGACAGCTGAAGCAGGAGAATAAATCAGCTCCAGGACTTGCCCCTCTGCGTCCCAGGGAGTAGTTATCACCGCTTATTGGTGGCAACTCTTGAACGTTGCGTTTGTTAAAGAGCGCGGGGCAAGGTAACCCGCTTTCCCATCTTGGATGAAATCTTTGTGGACTTCTGCAGGAGTCTTTTAGGTTAGATCGTGCTCTGTGCAAAGCGAAGAAGCTAAATATTGGAGAACAGAAGCTCGGCTTTCACAGCACAAATTGATAGGATCAACTCCGTCTCGATAGCTTATTAGTGAGGAGCTGAGATATTGGAGGAGTTAGGGCTCCTTGGAACTTGTTTTCCTTCCCCACTTCCCCCAAACCTTCTCAAGATGAAGACAGCTTTCAGCAAGCATTGCTAGCAAAGGGCGAAGAGTCTGAATGTTCAGACGCACAGACAACGTACAGCGGGCTAACGAGTTCCCACACATCAGCTGCTCCGTTGTAATTCATCAGGTGCGTGCTCGTAGCCTGCAGTAAACGTGGAGTAGACGGGGGTTGAGGTAAGCTGTTATCTTCCATCGGCTGCAGGCGCGGGCTGCACGGGGAGATGCGCCTGCAAAATCACTTGTGTGTGTGCCGAGGAAGGCTAGCGGCGTGCCCTGGTGTGGGAAGGGTTGCTTGGCTTGTTTTTTTTTAGGGTTGGAAGAGACCTCCAAGATCATCAAGTCCAACCGTCAGCCCAGCACCACCCACTAAGCCATGTCCTGAAGTGCCACATCTCCACGTTCTTTGAACACCTCCAGGGATGGTGACTCCACCACTGCCCTGGGCAACCTGTTCCAGTGCCTGACCACTCTTCCAGTAAAGAAGTGTTTCCTGATATCCAACCTAACCCTCCTCTGCTGCAACTTGAGGCCATTTCCTCTTGTCCTGTCACAAGTTATTTGGGAGAAGAGACCAACACCCCCTCCCTGCACCCTCCTTTCAGTAAAAATGCTTTTTAAACCCTTGGTGATGGTAACCACAGTGATGTTTAGCGGTGAGTGTGCCTTCCCTGACCAAACGAGAGCTCCTCTGTTGTCACCCAGGTGGAAAGGCCTTAATTAGGAGATCTCTGGCGACGTTTGATGGCAGGACGCTGTGAGGCATTGGCATCCTCAAGATCAGGATGGACAGTAGAGATGCACACTGGGACTAAGGCCATGGCTGATGAGCCAGCAGCGAACCTGCTGTCTCTCTACGCTGCTGATACTCACTGGATACTCACGCAAAACTCACTGTCAAGTTGCTGGTGTGCATTCCCAGTGGTTTCAGATTGGCAGAAAAGAGTTGAGTGGCGGGTGTCATTTTAGGGCAGATAGCTCCAGAACGAACCCTTCAAGAACTACATTTTGCCCTCTAACGTTGGTAAACTCTCCGAGATCCTCTATCCTGGAATATACTTAAAATGCCACTTTCTATTAGCAAAATGTTCTCCCCGTTGCTGGGTGTTAATTGCGTCAGAAGGGTCACTTAATGGGTCGTTATCAGGACCTGACCTTGCAGGTATCCTAAGGTGTTTGCTGTTAACGAGTCTTGAACTTGTAAATATCCCCTGGGGACAGCAAGTGCTCAAATGTCCTTATCACCCACTCCGCAGATGTTTGATTTTTAACAAATTAAGGTGTCGTCAAGTTTGCTACTTTATTACCCCATTACCAAAGTCATGGGCCTTGTTCAACCCACAAAGTTCACAGTATCTCTCAAGAACCTAATTTCCTTCCACTCACTCAACACAGTCTCCAAAGCCTTAACGCAGGTGACACCTGCGTGCGGCCAGGTCACCTCGTGTGCTGCTAACTCCAGTGTGAGATGGTTTGAAATGGGGGAATGTGCGTGAAGTGATCCTGTTTTAATTCCGAAGCGAGCGCTTGGTTGGCGTGGGTTGTGGTAAACCCAGCGGATGCACAAGGACAAGGTGCAGGACTCAGGATCTTTTGTGGGTGAACTTGTTGATGACCTGCTAAGAAGAAAGCTGGACAAATTAGGGAGAGGGAGACCAGTGGGTCTGGGTGGACACCGGTGCCCGTTCTGATGATGGCATGCATTCACCTGGTCAATGAAATGGTCTAACCAAGCCTTTCCTTTCCAGAACATCACTTCTGAGGTCCCGTCCCCGGATGATTCTCCCGGTCCAAAGCCTTGTGTGCCTCGCGGCCTTTGGCCTGGCCCTCCCCTTGGCCATCAGTCTCTTCCCGCAGATGTCCGAGGTCAGTACATGTCTGGGCACTGTGGTGGGATATCTCAGAGGGGTTTACCAATGCCACTGCTTGTTTTACCTTCCTGGATAATGGTCTCATTCCTATGGGCCCTCACGTTAGTCCCTCCTGTTAGCGCATGCTAGCCTAGATTATATCTCACAGCTTTTCCGTGCTTCTAACCAGTGGTTGGATCGTGTGGTGGGATGTACCTTCCAGGCATCAGAGGAAGAACTGGACAGAGGAACCTGTGTTCCACCCAGCAAACACACCTTATACAGGCAAGGGACAGTCGTGTGTGATCCTCCTCCCTTCCATCATCTCCATTGTTCTCCCACGGGGTGGTCTGCTCCAGGCCTCTACTGTGTGGAGGACGTGTAGACTTTGTAGTAATCAAAACACCGGGGATCGGGGGACAACCAGGTTGGAATAAGGTGGGGTTTTTGATGTGTGAGGGTAACGTTCTACCTGCTTGATCGCTGGTCCGAGGAGCGTCTCCGCTAGCACGGAGGTGTATTTTTTTGTAAGTCATTAATTTTGCCCACTCAGTGGAGCTTAGAGATTTGCAGATGGTAAATGTGTACGTTTACAGGGAGGGTCACTGCTGCAAAGTGGTCAGACCGCTGTCAAACGCAGCAAAGGACTTTGCTGGAGGTCTTCTTGTGTCAACTGGAACGGTTGATCAGAAGTAGTATCATGGTGAATTCCATTTTTTCAGTCTGGATGGTTTGATTCACAACCTCTAGCCAAGGAATCTTGTACACTTGTCTGCTAGACGGAAAAACGCGTTACAGATTTTCTGTTGTCCTTCTAGCTGTTTACAGACTGAGATAAAACTGTCCCTTAATCTTCTCTTCAAGAAACTGAATATATCTCAGTCTTGGAGTCTCTTGCTGAAATACATGTTTTCTGAAGCTTTAATGATTCATATGGCTCTTCCTTAAACTTTTTCTAATTAGTCAACATCCTTTTTGGAGCACTTCCATAAGGACCAGACACAGTATTCCGGTAAGAAGTTGCACGAGTACCAGTTGCAGGAGCAATGTGATTTGCCTGCTTCTACTTGAATGCGTGCGTCCGCGGAGCGTGTTAGTCATTTCGGCGTGAGCTCAACCTTAGCTCCCTGTCCATCCGTTTTTTGCCGTGATCCCAAGTTCTGCTGAGAGGTTTTGGTTATGAAAGCCTGAGGAGTATTTCCAGGTCTCGCACCCGTTCAAGGTACATGCCTAGAGCATGTCCAAAGCTCCTGTTGGAAGGAGACCTGGACACAGGGCATCCCTTAGGCTCCAATTTCCAGGGAGAGGAGCTTCACCCACCAGAAGGTAGCCATGGCCCTTTCCTGGGAGGTCTCCTTTCAAGATAATCGGGGAAGCAAGACCACAGGAAGTACCACCAACCTCATTTACCCCAAAGGTGACATTGCCACTCTTCCCCCAAAATGGTGCCCCATGCCATGGGTACACTACTTGCGTCCAGAGGCACTTTCACCTTTGACCATGGTAGATTGCACATCGACTTCTTCTCCACATTTCCAGAGGCCTCTGTATCAGTGACCCGGCCTCTTAATTATTTACTACTTCTCCAGACTTGGTGTCATCTCAAGCCTTAAGCGACAGTCGTTGTGTATTTTCTCACTGGTGACGCCCGTGTTTAACGGCGTTGGCCAAACCAAACCGTTCTGGCAACATCGATGGGAACCTCACCCCACGATTCCGTTTTGAAATTTAGCATTTTGTGCATTCCCAGTGCTTTCTGTAGGCATCGCTTAGCACGGGCTTCTCTGAAATAGTAGGTGCCTACTAAGGTCGGTGTTTGGTACCGGAATCTGAGGCGTTCAGAGTTAAACACTTTTTTGGGCTCTACAAAAATAATTATTCATCGCCGTAGTTTCTTTATCTGAAAATGAAGCTCACGAGGTCTTTTTGCCTGTTGTCTTTTAGCTTTCTGGCTGACAGATAATTTAAAATGTATAGGATCTGATATTACAGCATGAAAAATTGCGTTGGTGCTAACGGCTGAATGAATTCTAGCCTACGGGGAAAATTAAGGTCTGGCTTCCTTCAAGGGATGTTCAAATTGCAGGCATCAGGCAATACCAAAACCCTACAGCATCGCTTGGAAATGACCTTCTCGAAGCAGATGAGACACTATCTGCAGTGTAAACATGAATCAGCGCTGATTAGTAGATCAAACAGAATGATGTGCTCTCTGCCCACGCTTCATGTCAACGGAGAGAAACCATTGCAGCTGGTGGTCTAGCTCGTTACCTACTGGGATCTCGGCTCCGCTCAACTGGAGTTAGCTCCACGCGCGCAGCTGGACCTCATGCCTGTTGATGCCAAGGAATCAGGTTCTCCGTAGCAGCCTGGTCTGATAGGTCTTCCAGCTATGTTTGCATTCATGGCAAACATGCGTGTAAAGGGCGTTCCTCCCGTTCTGCAAAATCTCCTTGGTGGTGGCGGTGGGGATGCTCAGTGAGCAGAGCGAGTGGTTTATAGAATCATAGAATCATAGAATGGTTTTGGGTTGGAAGGGACCTTCAAAGGTCATCTAGTCCAACCCCCCTGCAAGGAGCAGGGACATCCCCCACTAGATCAGGTTGCTCAGAGCCCCATCCAGCCTGGCCTTGAATGTTTCCAGGGATGGGGCATCCACCACCTCTCTGGGCAACCTGTTCCAGTGATCTACAACTCTCATGGTGAAAAATTTTTTCCTAACGTCCAATCTAAATCTACCCCCCTCTGTTTTAAAACCATTACCCCTTGTCCTATCACAACAGGCCCTACTGAACAGTGTCTCCCTGTCTTTCTTGTAGGCCCCCTTGAGGTACTGGAAGACCGCTATCAGGTCTCCCCGGAGCCTCCTCTTCTCCAGGCTGAACAGCCCCAACTCTCTCAGCCTGGCCTCATAGGAGAGCTGCTCCATCCCTCTTATCATCTTTGTGGCCCTCCTCTGGACCTTCTCCAGCTGGTCCGTGTCCTTCTTATGTTGGGGGCTCCGTTTGTCTGAAACGATCTCTCCAGAGCCGTTTCTTCACAGTCTTGGTCGGAAATCTGAGTTTCCGTGGAATGAGCGTTTCTCAGGGACTTCTTGGTCGCTCATGACTGGTCCGTGAATTTCTCAGATAACTGAGTTAACGGACTTTGGGTGTTTGAACGTTGCCCTCTCCGTGTATGTGTGTGCATGGGTGTATTTGCGTTTCCTCATCACCGCGGTTGGTGAAGCAGCTATGAACACAACGCGACTGAGACGACGCTGTTGTAATGAGCGCTACCCAGGGAGTAAATTATTAACAACAAGATGTAATAGGCCTGTTCTGTTCCAAAAATATGATTATGGTCTGAGCAGCAACCCTCTCAGGAGTTGTAAATGAGCCAAATTCTGCCCTTAATCACACGTTCACAGTCCTTTTTCTTTAGTCAGGGAGCAAACACAGAAACTGATGTGTTATTAAGGGCTTGTTTTAGCACGGGAGCTTGACTGGCCGCCTTTGATCTGCTCTTCTGAAGGGGCTCAAGCTCACAATTAGTTTTCTAGCAGAATTGAAGCCTTGCAGTAGATTTAATAAATGTGCTAGATAAATGCAGCCACCTCATCCCATCGCTGCTTTGGAGTTATACCTGTTTTAAAGTAACGTACAGGAAATCAGGATTCAGCTCTGGTTGCACACAAGAACACCAGTATGAACTAAATGGAAGTTCTGGAGCAGAACAACCTTCACGTGCGGGGAAAGATAATGTGCCCAGATCTTCTCCTGGGTTGGTATTTAGTCTAGCTAAGACCTCGTACCTTCCTTGATTTTTGAAATCCACGTTGGTGTGTGCGACGGTGCTCCAGAATTACGGCTTGCTTCTAGATGTTACGCTTTTGAAGATCACCTTATAGAAATAAAACCCCAGTGTCAGCCGCCAAGACATTCGTCCTCGCGACTGAGCGCGCTTAAGGCGCTGAGAAACGTGCTTTTCATCCCAATACAGTGTTAACTCCGCTACCTAAATGCATCAATATGCATCAAGGAATTCGCTGCCGTTAAGTTTAGGAGAAACATCTAGTTAATGCATCTAGCCCACAACCTCCAACTGCCTCCCATGCCCCCCGGGGAATCTCTTTTCTAGCCGCCTATCCTACAGCATCCCCACTGACAACTCCTACTCAGCGATGCGCTGCCAATAGAAACAGCTGTGACAGTTCCAAGCCGAAAATGGGACTCGTGCAAATGAAATTCAGTGTAGCAGCAGAAGAAAGAACCATGGGGTTGCTCCACTGATTTTTTTTTTTTTCCACCCTTGGGTCCTTGCTCATCCGGATCGTTCGTGTTTTTTCCGCGTCCGGGAGGATGCTGTTGAACTTTCAAGGTGAACCCACCGAAACGCGCCTCATCCCGTGCCCGGCGTGCTGATAAAAGAAGGACAAAGCCAGGTGAGAAATGGAGCTGAAGCAAGAGCTGATGGTGGAGAAGCCCTTCCACCGCCTATAAGACACGTGCCCTCGCCGTGGGTGAAGTGTAAAGGCCTTGGCTGCTGGTTAGGGCAAAACAAGCCGTCTTCCGGGATCGGGCTGGTTTCAGCCGAAAGCCTTTTCTTAAAAATAATCTTCCTTTTCGGATCTCCAGGACAAGGGGAATAAACAGCCGAAAATGCGAGGCTGAGCTATTGTTTTCCAATCTGTTTTAGCCTTCATCTTGTTGGCAGGCTGCTTTAGAAAAGCAAAAGGTTAATGAGCCAATGTGCAGTGGGATTATTGCAGTAAAGATGACAGTGAACCAGTAATTACTAATTAGATGCAGTTTAACAGGAGGAACAAGTGAAATCTCCTCTTCACCAACTGTCAATAATTAGCAGATTTGGTGAGGTTGAAATGTGTCCACAGTTAAAAGGCTGATTTTTTAATGAAATGGCACTTGACAAAAGAGCTGTGTGGAGGTCACAGCCGTAGCCCTCGAGACGCTTCCCTAAACCGTACTTAGGAGGGAAATCAGATGCAAGACAGCAGGGGGTCCCCATGAAACCATTTCTCCCTTGGGATTGCATCGCACGGAGGGGGAGGGAGGGGAGCAGGAGGGATTCTCTGCAGTAATTTTGTCCAACTTGGATGAGAAGCAAAGGAAAGGATTTGCCAGCTGCCATGGGGAAAAAAAACCAAAACGTTTGAGAAGTGAGAGGTTCTGTGGTATTTCTTTGCTTCTGGGTCTGAGGAACGGTTTCCTGAGGGTCTGGTAAGCTGAGTGTGCTGACCAAGGTCTGCCCTTGGGATGGAGGTTGGTCTTGGAAGGAACTGCCCGTAGAAACGCGGTGGCATGAGGTCCTTAAGGACTGGTAGGATGCTGGAGGCTCAGTGGTATGCGTCTCCCAAAGACTGCAGAAGATTCAACGCTGGGCCCTGAAGGTTTGGTTTCATGCTGGCACACAGGCCGTGCTCCATCGTTGACTTCTGAAGCATTCAGAGGTTCTTCTGAGGTTCCTCTCATGTGTACTGATCCAGGTTATCTTCTGGCAAAGTAACCGTTGACATAGGCAAGAGTATCTCCATCTTCCGCGTGAACTTAAAATGGAGAGGTGATCTGTGTGAGCTTCTTTAATGCCCATGAAACTTTTTACTTGAGCAGGAACCCCCAGGATTTATATGACACTGCATGGTTGAATATGGATGTGGCTCAAGTCGGGCTGGAGAGAAAAGCTGTGGTGTTTGGAAATGTTGAGCCCTGTTCTGGCCTTCAGATGAAGGATGGTGCTTAACAAGGTTTGCATCTGGTGTTCTTCGGTAAGGATGGACTCGTTCTTGGCAGAGGTTGGAGAACAAATGAGTGACCCCTTCCAGAGCATTTTCCTGCGCCTGGAAGGGTAAAGTGATGGGAGAGGAGGTGACATTTGGGGAACAGCAGAATGATACTGCCTTGACTACACACAAAGGCTGGACGTGGTTGCTCAAAAGTCAAATGTAAGTTGTCTTTTTTAAGGAATAATAGCCTTCCAACCAGGAAACTGTGGTGGCAATAATTTTAGTCTGGGACCTCCCTAGTTTAATTTAATTTATGACTTACAGGGCTTATTTGAGCTGAGTTTTGACATCAGAGGACCATGGCCTTAGTCTTGCATTACAGGAGAGTCATGTCTTCTGCACCACGAGAGGACCATGAGCAGTGGGAGGCAAAGATCTCTTTAGCCTTTGCTTTAAGCATCCAAGGCTGTTGTGTACGAAGCGAAGGGTACGTCTGTCCCCCCGTACTTCTGATGGAGCCTACCCTTGCTGTCCACCTGCATGTGGACCTGAGCGTTTGTCACCAGCTCTTTTATGTGACAAATCCTCTCCTGCTCCAAATCAAATGACCAAACCTGGCCATGAATCTTCAGGAAGTCACCAGAGCAGCTCAAAGCACCGCGGGACCAGTCAGCTGTGATTTCAGCCCTGGTCTCGGTGGCTCGTGCAGAGATGGGACCGTGGTCACGCAGCACAACCGGACTCCTCACCCGTACATCTCCAGAAGGTGACCATGCAGCGATCTGCTGGACGGGGAAGGCTGGCCTGAGGCTGCGTGCTGAGGGACGAGCGCTGAACTTGAACCTGACTCTGGGCTGAACAGCCAATTTTTTGGCAAGGTTTTGGTCTCCCTTGGTTTGAGACAGCAGCACCTTTTGCTCCTCTGAGCTCTCCCTCCCTGCCCTGCTCTCACCAGCCCTCTCTGAGAGCGTCAAGCAGAAGAGAAGAGGATGTGTTCCCGGCTTCACCCCCTCCTCAGCCCCCGGCTCAGGTTTTCCCTCACCTGCGCCAGCTGTCGGGGCCGGGTTTGCAGACCCGGCGTGCGTTTCCCGAGGAGCTAGACTTCACACACCGCTTCCCCCTTGGCCCTACCTTTCGGCTTTCCCTTTACACCTCCGCAGCTCTCCCCCCTCGCCCCCCGCGGCAGCCTGGCATCTGCAGAAGACCTTTCCTGTCAAAGCAACCAGGAGAAGGAAAAAAAAATATATCACCGCAGCTTATTTCCTGTGCTGCAGATTCCCTCAGTTCCCTCAACAACTTGTAGTTCCCTTCTCATCGCGTGGCACAGAAAAGCTGCTGCCCTGGCGCCCGCGGATACGGAGGAGTCTCTGCGTTACTGGAGGGATTGAGGTGGCCTGAGATGGTTTGGCTGGGGTCGTGGTTGTGCTTGGGCTTGCAGAGAGACGTGCCGGGGGCTGGAAGGGTCTCTCCAGAGGATGGTGATGAGCTGTTGCCATTAATTATGGTGTTATTCCTGTGCGCTGTAGGTGCCCATGGACTGTTCCCAACCCATCGCAGGCCTCCTACACAGGTTCTTCTGTCAGGAGTGACCTGGTCTGGTGGAAGATGTCCCTGCCCATGGCAGGGGGGTTGGAAAGAGGTGATCTTTAAGGTTCCTTCCAACCCAAACCGTTCTGTGATTCTGTTCTATGATTCTGTGACTTGCTCTTGGCTGCAGAGCTCTGCCCCAGTTCCTGCTCCCACCTTGAGTTTCTCTCTCTCTGCCGTCACCTCCAGTGTGACACAGACAGAGAGAAGCCCGGAGCTTTTGCTGTATTTGCTTTGGAGGTTGTGAGGTCACGCTAACCCTCTGTACCATAAACTTCCAAGTCAAAGTGGCAGCAGGGCTTTTTGGGGGGCTGGAGTGTGTTCAAGGCAGGCTCCCATGCTCTAAACCCCCTTCCTGAGCACATCTCCCACGTGAAGGTGTTCCTAAAGACATGGGGACACTTCCGGCTTAGCAGTCCTCTCCTCCGCTTCCGGTGGTGCTTTAGCCGGAGTTGCTGAGCCAACAGCCCCAAGCTCCCTCCTGCTTCAGGCAGGGCTTCAGTACGGTAGTGGATGTTTCTGAAAATCAAACAGACCCAAAGTTCCAGATTCTACCTGACCACGACATCCCTGTTTTCCTCAGGTCATGAAAACCCCAAATTCTCATTACTGTATCGTATCTCCCCACTGCTACTCCACAGTGCTCCCACACTGCTACCGGCTGATGCTCTTCTAGGTTATTTTTCTGTGATTGTAGCAGGAGGATGGGGAAGACGTTGTGACACAGTAATTTCCTTCTGCCCTCGTCTGGCTGGATGCAGCAGCAGTTCCAGATGCAAACCCATGGGTGATGATCTCACAGACGCAGCTTCTGCCTCCTGGCAGGGTCACCTCCCGTTTCCCAGGCTCGTGGCGTACTTCGTTGCAGTGCCCCTTTGATTCGCGTCCTGGCATGACTGAAACACCACTTGCTGTGGGGTCACTTACTTGAGACATGACCAGGAGAGAAGGAACCGGCTTCACAAGGTGAAGAACATTTCTAGATCAGGACATCTTCCCCTTTCCACATTTTTTTCCCCCGTGTCTTTCTCCAAATCAAAGCATGTCCCATGCCTACCAGCTCCCCAATGTGGGCTGTGGTTGGGACATCTCAGTCAGCTCTTCTGGGAGCAAATGTCCTTCTTCCCAAGAGGAAGAGGAAGGATCTGATCTTCAGGGGCATCAGCTCCACCATCGCTCTTTACGAGCCCGTAGGAAATGTTGGGGTGGTTAGATTTACAACCGCTCAGCCTGTTTGCACCTCGCGGTATAATTATTAGGCTCAACGCCATCTCTGCTCTGGGGAAGGTCACGAGTGAGCTCTGATTGATTTGGAGCCTGGGTCTTTGTTCTCACGTTCCCTGTCCAAGAGGCTTTGATTTGTGACCGCGCTGGTTTTTGAAGTCTACTCGTGAGAGCGGTCCTTTGTTTCGCGACCGGCGTTCGCGGGAGTCAAAGGTGCCGAAAACTTTACAGATTCTGGCCCTAAAATTGCAACCTGGACCAGCAAAGCTTGCGCTTTACTGGGAAGCGACGGCTTGAACCCAACTGTTATTTGTGGTCATCGGAGGTGGGTGTGGGAGAAAGGACCCCTTTGTACTGCCCAGGGGCTTCAGCAGCGGTGTCGGACGGGATCTGGTTTCATGTTTATATCTCCGTCCCTGGGATACAGGTTCAAGTATGTAAACTATCTGTCCTGCAAGCACAGGCTCCTGCAGGTGTGTGGGTGCTGGTGGGCATACAAAAACATTCCTGACACCATCTCTTTTGAGGAGTCTTCACCTCCTGATGGCTATAAGCCATTAGGAGTCAAAAGAAAGGGCTGACATCCGACAACTCCGGATAAACAGCTAAACATTAACCCTTAAAGTGGCTCGCAAAACATACTTAAAAGGCACTTTGTGGAAAGAAGCCATTTTTTTCGAGGCCTGTTAATTGCTGTCTTTCTTCAGGACACCTTTCAGCAGCACCTACTGTAAACAGAGCGGCTCGTCCCGAAGCACTTCCCCCAGCGATTCCTCCCTGCTCGCCAGGGAGCCTGTGGAGACGGCCATCCCCGGCTCCTCCTGCCCTGCGCGGTCCTCTTGCGGGTCCTTGGTTTTGCTGGTTTTCTTCTTGGCCTCCAAGCCAAGACCTTTCCTCTCTTTCTGCCAGCCCACCCTGAAAACTTGGTCCCCTTTCTTGGTCCCCTTTTTTGGTCACCTTCAGCCTCTTTATTTTGTGCAACTGGCTTCATCCCCAGCTCCTCCTTGGCAGTTGCCTGCCCTGCCTCTCTCTTTCTGCGTGGTGTTGGATACGTCCTTTTCTGCATACTCAGAGACAGTTGTTTTGGCTCATCTGAAGCAACCGTAGCTCAGAATACTCCAACTGAGATGTTATGAGCGGCCAGTTGTCCAGACTTGCCCGCTGCGAGCATACCTTCTTACTGCGGAGAATGCCTTCTTAATCATTAATCATTAATCACGTCTCCCAAGCATGGTATATGTAATTATCTGTAATTGCTTTTTCAGTCGTTTGGATCTAGCAGCCTGTTTGTGGTGAGGCTGTTGGTCCTTCAAGAGAAGAAAATGAGATGGAGGTTGGGATCCTGAGGAACGTGCTTAGCTTCTTTAAAGCAATAAGGCCATCCCTAAATCCTGCAGTGCTTGTCATGCTCTTCCTTCTTCATAGCTGGGGATTTGCAGGGTTTGACATTCTCACCAAATGGCAACAAATGCTCTCTTCCTCGGCAGAGCTGCTGGAGGGATTCTTACCAGAATGGACCTAACAGGTCGTTTTCATCACAAGGGAAACTCACCACATTCAGAGTGTCCACGTTCAAGAGTAGCATTTTTTTTCTTCCAAAAGAGGAGAAATTACTCTAACTCTCTTTGTGAATGCCTTTCATTCCAGCAAGGAGCAGTGACCTTAAACTCTGCTATTTTGGGTGTTCTCAAGATCATATTTTAGGTGGGTTGGTGACTCTTCCATCCATCAGTTGGCTTGAATGTTCCCCAGCAGACTCTACATTGTGTAATGCGAGGCTTCTTCCCCGCGGCCAGGAAGAAGGTTCTTTTGCCCTAAACGCTATAGACTGACTGCCTTGCGCTAACAGTTTTGGGGGAAAGTCCTCTCCTGAAGAAGGGTCTTTACCTCATGAGACCAGCTGACCTTTTGTGTGGTTCTTCACTTTATGGAAGACACATCATACCATGGTCTTAGCTCCTCTCCATCACAACTTCACGTGGATTCTTTGTTCGGTCTCATGCCTGAGCTTCTACGTTTCTCTGTAAGGGTGGTGAGTTTTGTTACTTGTGTCTTGCCCCTTGGTCCCTTGCGAAGCATTGCAGAACAAGGTGCCGTGCTCACCAGGGACGCAGGCTGGCGCCTCCTGAAAATGTCACTTGTGGAAGACAGATAGAAAGAGCTTTTTTTTTAGTCTTGCTATTTGAAACATAATGATTTCAAAGCCTTTATTTGGTTTTGTTTGTTATTTTTTTAAAAATACTTGAGGTTTCTGGTGCTGTGGGCAACCCTCTTCTTTCCCAGAAGACTCAAACTCACAATTTTGCAATGACTTGGAGACAGTAGCACGTGAGGGGTTGACCTGTTTATAAAGCTGGAAGACTTGAGAGGGTCTGAGAGCCGTGTCAGCCCAGTGCCCACCAAACCCAGCTCCTAGAAGTGTCTTTCCTTCATCTCACCACCTCTGTTCATCATTGATGTCATCTTCAAGATGACACCAGAAGGCTTTCCATGGGGAACTGGAAGGTTAGAGCTGGTATCTTGCTTGGTGGACTGGTTCAGGGCAGTGAACAAACACGGGGGCCGGAGCACGGGAGTGAAATGCGGCCGCTGAACTGCTCTTGCTGCAGGACAGGCAGGGACACGCCGAGCAGCTGAAGCTACCTTGCAGCCTTAGGTGCCTGCTGTCACGTATTATTATTATCCCACCTGCTGACACTGCTCTCATCAGTCATTTCCAGAGCACCGGAAACAAATGTGCTGCTGGGCGAGGGGAGCTCATTGCCGTGGAATCACAGAATCACGGAACGGTTTTGGGTGGGAAGGGACGGTTAAAGCCCATCCAGTCCAACCCCCCTGCAAGGAGCAGGGACATCTCCAACCAGATCAGGTTGCTCAGAGCCCCAGCCAACCTGGCCTGGAATGTTTCCAGGGATGGGGCATCTACCACCTCTCTGGGCAACCTTGGCCAGTGCTCCACCACCCTCAGTGTAAAAAATTTTTTCCTGCTGTCCAGTCTGACTCTACCTCCTCCTGTTTTAAAACCATCACCCCTCATCCTGTCACAACAGTGATGTGGACAGTTGTGCCCTGCTCCAGCCTGGTTGGGCAGTAGCCTAAAATGCCCTGTTTTCCTTCTTCCCATCTGATTAAAATGTTAGGGTTTTTTGATATCTGCTTTATTTTTCTTTAGAGAAGGTGTGATACACTAATTTGCAACTCCTGAAGCTGAAGTGAAAAACTCCCACCCTTGATCATAGAATCATAGAATTGTTTAGGTTGGAAAAGACCTTGAAGATCATTGAGTCAACCATTAACCCGACACTGCCAGGTCCACCAATGACATGGTGGAAGTTGCTGTCCCATAACTGACCCATAAATCCTGCAAACTCCTCTGCTCTGCTTCAGGGCTGAGCCAGCTGTTCCCATTTAAGGTGAAGACAGTAACATCTTCACCCTTGCAGGGTGTCTGAGAAGTGATTGCACGTTTCCACCCAAACATCTGTTGAGCATGAGGAATATTCCTGCTCCTCCTGATACCGAAACCTGGTGGCACCCAAGGTGCTGCTGACACTTTGCAGTTCGTGCCGTGTGAGAAGCGGTGACGTTTTCAGGGGACAGTGCAGAGGTGTCAGCAGGTGTGATCGAGCGTGAATAGCTTGTGGTGCTGACACCATCGCGGAGATATTTTATACCTGACGGATGTCATAGCAGGTGGTGTGTGGTGCCACGTTCAGACCCTTTCCAGCCTGGTCTGAGAAGAACCGATGTTCTCTGCCCCGTCCTACAGACAGCTGAAGGTAGATGCTGGTGGTCACAGCAAAAAAACCTAGGAAAATCTTCTGAAATGGATAATCCTGGAGAGCCAGAACAGCCAAATCGTCCAACTTTCCTCCTGGAGGTAAAATTAATTCCAAGCAATGGTCCTTTTGAATGCCAGTTCTAGGTGGGTCCAACGGGTCAGACAGCAGCACTGAGGTAGGTCTTTGGTGTAAATGGACCATAGGTCCCATCAGAAGCAACGTGTTTCTCTTGTGCACTTCAGCATAAGCCTGGTTCGCTGTGCGCGGAGGAAGGATATATCCCTAAAAAGTTACCGTTTGGAAACCAGGCTCTGAATTCAGAGCCGTTGATGTGACATTTCCTCCAAAATGACTTCATTGCGGGGATGTAACAGGTCACCCACCTGCTAGGCACGTGACACTAGTTCTAGATTTGCAGTCAAACAAGAAACTTGGCCGACTACCCGGACTACCTGATGGTTCCTTGCTTAAAAATGTACTGAACTGCAGTGAATCCATGTAAAGAGCAGTGGAAGGGTCAAACAAATCAAATGCGCTCTTGAACTTGTCCATCCTTATCTACCACTGGCTTTGTTTTCCTTCCAGCCACGGGAGCAAGGCAGGAACTTCTCACTCCATGAGCGTGGCTGCTCTCCTGGTGTGGTCCATCAGGAGTTGAGTTGTATCCGCAGTCGTAGGCTCTGGTCACGTGGGTGGGACTGTACCGTGACTTCATTAGGAAAGCCAGCCAGGTGCTAACGGTGATGGTTTTCTTGGTGCAAGAGCATGTGACAAATTTTCACCTTTTTCCTAAATTTTTCAGAGCACCAGAGAGGTTTCATCTATTCACTTGTGCAACAGCTCCCACCACTCAGTGTCTTCTCCTTTTTTGGGAAGGTGGACGGTGTCAAACCCGTGTGTGGGCTCACACCAAGCCATGAGATCCCCGCACCCCAAGCGGGGCCGGGTTCAAACACGTGGTGTCCACAGTGATGGGTGGAGGGAGGCCCAGCTGCTGGGCTGCCAGCAGCAGTGGTGGCTTCCCAGGCTCTGGTGACTTTTGTCAACACCTTAGGCAGCAGCAAGGATGGAAATGGAGCTCAATAGCTTGTTTCCATGTTTTTGAGGAAAATATTTGGCTAGATGAGCTGAATTTCTGATGAAAACGGAACGTTTCTTCAAAAGAGGGAGTCTAAGAGACTTGAGAGAAACAAAGGATGAAGAGAACTGTACCAGTCAGCTCTCAAGTCCACGTGTTTTAATTATTTGAAGGAAAATCTAACAGAATTCAGTTTTTATCTCAAAATCCTGTTCCCCAGCTTTGTGATTTGGCCAGCAAACTGTGCACCAGTTGTTGATGAAGTTGTCACCATGTACGTTAGTCATGAGGCCATCTCTCCACCAGTGTGTCCAGTTTTGAGGCACATAGTTTTTTTTTTAACTATGTAGAAAAACTGAGAAGTGGTCAGAGAAGAGCTTTAACACCAGGATTTCAAACAATAATCTGCCTTGCAGAGAAGTCCTTGCAGCGGGGTTGGACTGGATGACCTTTGAAGGTCCCATCCAACCCAAACCATTCTATGATTCTATGAGTTTGATCTATAAATTTTAAGGAAGGTGATTTAATAATATTTTAATACGTTCATGGGAATAAAATTTCTGGTAGGGTGGAGCTCCTTAGTGCAGCAAGTAGATAAATGCAGAGCTGGAAGTCTGAATTTAGAAAGATGCAAGCTGTGTGGATGGGTGATGCTCCTTGACGCGGGGTGCTGAGAGGTCTGGTAGTTCCACTATTGTTGGGACTCCTTAACCAGAGGCTGGGTATCTATTGAAGGACATCTTAACATGATGTAACCAGAAGGTTTTTGGGTGGGATGGGGCATTTCCCGAATTCTCCTACCTGTCAGGTCACCTTTGGTTGGCCGTAGGTCCATAGCATTTCCAAGGGACACTCCTTAGCAAACACCGAATTCCTCATCTCGTTCCTTAGCGGGTGGATCCGTGGAGAGCACTTTGATTTTTTGATGTCTGGGAAAAGCTTTGGAAAGAGTTTATCTGAACAGAGGAGGGAAAAATCTTGCTGTCTTTAAATCATTCAGTGTGCGTTTTCCAATTTTGGAAAGCCTTATAAAATTAAGACGGGTTCAGATTTGTGATTTTGGCCTCATCAGCATTCTTTCAGCTTCTGTCGATAAGAAGAAGAAAAGAAGATCTGAAATATCCAAAAGAAGAACATTTAGGCAGTCTTACCGTGGGAACAAGACCATCGAAAACCCAACCAAGTTGGTTTTTGACCCCAAGTAAGCATGTTAAACCAAATTTAATGAGGTTCTGCTTCTCAGCAGAGTTGCTTTAGGTGACCACAGGTTGAAGGTGAAAGGCAGCCTTGGTAGACCTGGACAGAGGTGCTTTCACACCGCGGTTGCACAAAGCGACGAGGAGAAAGTGCCCATGGCGTGGCTGATGAGTAGTGGGTCGTTTATCCAAGGAGAAAACATGATCTTTTTTTCACTGAGGACACCGAGGACAGAGCAGAGTCTGTTAGCGGTGCTGAATGTGTCCCACCTCTCAGTCTAGCTGTGCACAGAGCCCACCACCACGGAAGCACCAGCTGCTGGTCCTTCACGGGGCTTCATGGTGCCATTTATTAACCGTAGTCCTTGCCACGCCTCACCGAGCTTCACGAGGGCTCGGTTGGCTTAGCGTTGCCCTCAGCCGTTGCCCTGATGTCTGATGGCCCAGGAGGAGATGGCAGAAGGCTGCTGGAAGGGCCAGGAGAACCCTCCTGTGCTCCGAACTGGGGCCACCACCTCGCTGGTGCTGCCAAGGCAGCAGCAGAAGAGGCGATGACCAGCCCCATCCTCCCTTCCCCCCCTTCCCGGCACAGCATCCGTCCATCCGCATGACCCTCCCCCTACCCAA